>VZRW01007891.1:42632-56932 GCA_013398125.1 Aegotheles bennettii | reverse complement strand
CAAAGCCCCTTTCAATCTGGTCTTGAATGGATTTTCTGCCCATTTAACCTGCTCATGTCCATCATTGTTCAGCATTTTGACCTTCTGGAAACTTTAGGCCCCACTGATGCTGAAGATCAACCCCAGCCTTGTCCCAAACATAGTGGGGACACAATGTGCACCCAGGGAAACACATCTTTTATCACCTAGGCAAGTGATTGGGAGCTGGGAGCTCTCCTTCCACTTAGGAAGGGTCTGACAACATTTGTAACCATGAGTCTGGTATCCACAGCAGAGGGCAGACACAGGCTTTGTACCTGCTAAAACGGGAGCTCTGAAATGAATAATGGAACCACCAAAAGCCAGCGAGCTCAGCGGGCAGGCACTTCTGGCACACTGAGCCCAGAGCGTCACATTATCCACTTCCTACGCCAGCCCTGTCCCAGAGAGGGCTGGAGGACACAGGTTCCTGATGGCTATTTATATCCTGGGCTGCTCAAGAAGACTTCAAAATAGTGCCACTATCCACTGAGTAGAAATGTACTAGCACACGGATTTGGACCTCCCACCTTCAGGTTGATGCAGGACTAACTGCTAAAGCCAAAGGAGATGAGGTAGGACAAGGAAACCCTTTCCTTCAGCAAGGGGACCATTTAACAGCCCACCTTGGTGGGGTGAATGTAACATTTGCATTGCTGCAAGGAGCGTAAATCACAGCGTCAGGCTGTGCTAGGAGCTGTGCAAGCACACCTTGGAGGCAGCTCCTACCCTAAGAGGTCACGTGGGAAGGGTGGGAGCTAAGAAACCTGCACCTTTTGAACAAGAATTGACCACATCAGGAGCAGCCACGTAACCAGCCAATGGCCCACGCCACCAAGAGGACTTGGAAGTCCCAGCCCTCAGCTTCCCTACCAGTGTCCCCCATCAAGACAAGGGTGCCTCGATGGGGAGGTCTGGTGGCACCTTACCTGTCAAAAGAAGCCTCTTGGTGACCAGCAGTGCAAACTCCAGGCTATTGAGGGCGAGGATGTTGTAGAGGACGATGGCCCAGAAATTCGCCGCCCCAAAAAGTGCCCTAATCCTCCGAGACATGGCCTCTGACATCTTGGCCTGTGGTGGGGAGAGGAGCAGAGAGTGAGGAAAAATGGGGCTGTGAGGAAAGGGGGTGCACTGGTCCAGCTCCAGCCAAACTCCATGAGGGATCACAGGGGAACAGGCAACACTTAGAGCAGAATTTAGTGTCTCTGGGATGAAGAAACGTAAGGACAAGGTGAAACCTTCACTTTCCTCTTGGCTTCAGATGCATTTGGGATTCTGGACTGGTGTTTCCAGGTCCCATGGGTGGGAGAAAGATGCTACACATGGTTTCATGCTAATTGTGACATCAGAGCACTGCTTTCTTCATCTGTTGCCTTGGGTATGCCACTACTCAAGGCAGATGGATGCTGTGTACCCCAGGATTATTATTAGCCCTGCATGCAAATCACTCCCAGCTCCTGGTAGGAATTGTTTCTCAGGAATTAAAAAAAAACAGTGACAGCAGCAGAGTGAAATTGTCACTGGCACATAATCCTCAGGAGCAGCTGCTGCGAGCGGAGAGGGGAAGTGGTTTATAGCAATCTTCAAAGAGGACGATGAATCCCCAAGCCACTTAAAGCTGAGAATTGTGGTGCCACAGGGAAGGAAACGTCACTGCCTGCGAGTGCTGTAATCTGATTAGAAGTTCAATGAGGAGAGCAAATGATTGCTCTCGGGTGTTTTTATATAAAAAAGTTCTTTACTGAACTAGTTTAGGATCTCCAGACTTTAGGTCGGACAAAATAAACAACAGAATTGTTTCCAGGATGGAGTTTCTGAAGTTTTTCTTCTAACATGTCCCCAAGGCACCTGGGTCCCAAACAGAGATGGGGCACTCAGCTTTGGAGTGGTTGGAAAATGATTAATTTTAGTACCTAAACATTTCCTTTTAGCAGAAATCAGATTAAAACTACTCAGGATGCCAAGATGGTTTGCAGAACAAGGGGAACAAATGATTTCCATATGGAACCATATAAAGATTTCCCCATGGGCAGACCTGAGATTTTGTGTCCCTCTGTGGTACTTTGATGCCTCCTTGGGACATCCTGGTTCTCTCAGACCTCTGTTTTCCCTCTGAAAGCTCCACACCCAATCTAAATTCCTCATGAAGCACCATAGGGGCAGGTGGGAATTTGCTCTGGGTGGGTGACACAGTGCATAAGGTGAAAGGATCACAGAATCACTTGAGTTGGGAGGGACCTTAAAGGTCATCTAGTCCAGCTCCCCTGCCATGGGTAGGGACATAGAATCATGGAGGTTGGAAGAGACCTGGATACAGAGTACCAGGCCTGTGCTCCCCTTGCACAGCTCAGTATCGGATCACAAGGATGCTGAAGGCCACAGGAAAGAGCTTCAGGTCTCCAGGCAGCAGGTTTGGACATGGAGCTGCACAGCATCATCAGGGATGTTGCTCTTCAGACTCAGCTGAAAATGAATCTGATTTGTATAAACAAGTCTGAGCTCCCTACAGTCATGGATGTTTTCCAGCACCAGAGTTTGGGCCCAGACCCATTGATCTTCCCCCATCCTCTTGCAGGCCCATCTCCTCACCTCCAGCTTGGCAAAGGGCTGCTGCTGGAAGAACTTCTGCACCCAGAGCTCGAAGTTGAGACCAAAGCAGTTGAAGACGGACCAGATGTAAACAATCTCACAGGGCCCCAGCCACAGGGTGGTGACAGCAAAGGTGGCGATGGTGGCCACAAGCTCCTTCATGATCTTGTCATGGTTCTCTCCAAGGTGGTCATACACATACCTAATGGCCAAGGAAAGTGGTCAGTACTCCCTGTAGTCAAGGAGACCCCTTTGGAGTGCCTCCTGCCACACATCCACCATAAGATCCTCATGGGCAGGTCAATCTAGAGTGTTTCTATGAGAAGGGAAGGATGTTTTGGTGGACACGTTCTAGCTATAAACTTATTTTCACTACAGTCCAGCTACAGGTGGCTTGTTTTCCTCACAAACCTATAGCTCCTTAAGGACAAAATACCACCCTTTCCACCTCTTGTAGGTAAAGGGTAGATATATTGAGGGGATCTATAGGCTATCTCATGCTTGCTGGTGCACAGGATTTCACCACAGAGGAGCCACCACCAGGTTTGCTGGTGTGTCCTCATGGCTGAAGGGAGCTGAAGGGCTGAGGGAGATGTAGATGGAGCTCAGGTCACCCTTGTTACTCAGGATATGGGAGACCTGGGCTCAATTCCCCTTTCCTCCTGGTGGAATATGAACCTGACTCTTCCTCCCTTGAGGGAATGCTAAACCCATCAGACTTGAAGGGTTTGCTGGGACAGGACTCTCATAGTCCCAATTTTGAGGGGAGAAGGCCGGGGTGGGGTGGGGGTGCTGTTGCACTTTATGGTGACCAATTCAACGATCTTAGGGATAAACAGACCAAATGTGACTTCATGACATAGCAGAATTCACCCAGAAGAGAGGACACCTCAGCTGTGGGATGAACAGCATTTAATGCTTCGTTGCTACGTGATCAAAGAGAAGACCCAGAGCCAGACTAGAGATGGTTGGTTAGACACTTACTTGCACAACCAGTCATTAATCCCTCTGTCAAAATGCCTAAAACGGAGATGGTAGAAAGGATGTTAAAACACGTGGTGTGATGACACCCTTCCACTCAGCAGTCAGCCAGAGAAGGCACCTGGTCCCCTGGAGAGGTATATCTTGAACCCTGTTCACAGCAGTTCTCCATGCTCCTTCCTTGAGAAGGTCCCACTACCAATATGGCTATAACCCACCTTACCCATTGCTTCCTGCCCAAGAACATCTCCCTGGGCTATGGCCAGGTCTAGACTACAGGTTCAGTACAGACTGTTCAATGTAGGTAGTCTCCAATTTACAGGCCAGCTGCTTGGAAGCATGGCCCAGACCTCCTCCCCACCACGGACATTTCATTTGGGTCAAACATGCTGTCTCTCTTCCTTGGTGCACATTGGATACTCACGTTTCTGCGAAGACGTAAAGCATGGTGATGCATTTTGGGGGCTGGGGTGGGTCCAAGTGGTCTAGTCTGGCGATGGTGTTGGTGACCCCAAACATGACAGCAGCTTTCACCCAGTCGTACACCAAATTGGAGTAGGCCAAGCCAGCTGGAGCAAAAATGAGAGTTGAATATGTGAGAGTTGAATATGTGAGGGTTATAGCCTTCAGGACATTGGGGAACATCAAGAACATCGTCTATCGCAACACATAAAACATTGAGAGGACAATCTAATGCTGTCTTGGACAAGCAAAGCTTTCAAAACTAAGTAGCTTTTATAAGAAGCTTGAACCAAAGGACTATATCTTCTTGGAGTATTTGGGAGAAAATTCTTTATTGGTCTTAATAGTCCAAGAAGCTCCTAGAAACTCATACAGATCTCATTTCTTCCAGCACAAGATCTTTCCTCCCCTCTAAGGCTTGTTATCCTATGACAAACTCATCACAGTTCTCAACTCTGACCTCTGAGGTTTTATTGACACCTTCATTGAAATGCTCCCCACCCCAGCTCACTACGGGCATAGATATAACGTTGATGGGCCAGGTCCAGAAGCTCTGTCTTGGAGATGTCTGACACTGGAAGAGGATCCCTGCAGGAATGAACATTGAAGTTTTCAAATTCCTGTGCAAACAGAAGCCAAAATGACTCCATCTTGGTGGGATTCAGCACACAGGTTAAGGGCCACACAGTGCCTTGATGTGAGCAGTGCCTGATCTCCCACCATGGACAAGGCAGGTCTGGTCAATACAGTCAGCAGAGCCTGCTGAGGAACTCAGCTCTCTCTGGAGTAACACATACACTTCATCAGTCCACCCAGCCCCCTGAGGACACCCTAAATCAACACTAGTGCCATTCCAGCTGCATTAAGATTTTCTCCTGGCTTCCAGCTGCCACACTGGAGAGACATGGGGCTTCTCCAGCCCCTGTTTGCCCTCTTCTAGCCCCATGGGGATGTCTGATACACTATGGCATCTCAAGTGCTTCCATCAGATGTGTATTTGGCCAGCTGAAATCATCCACCCAGCATCCAGCTGAATACCATCACTGCTACCAATACTCATCCCAGGAGTTTGGCTTCTGGAGGTCCCTAGTCCAGTCCTGCTCAGGGCACAGTCAATGTGAAATGAA
The DNA here is from genome assembly GCA_013398125.1 of Aegotheles bennettii. NCBI lineage: Eukaryota > Metazoa > Chordata > Aves > Caprimulgiformes > Aegothelidae > Aegotheles > Aegotheles bennettii. The sequence continues at coordinate 51,755 of VZRW01007891.1, read as the reverse complement.
GATCAGGTTGATCTGAACCGTGTCCACTTGAGCACTGAATATCTCTATTTTTGGAGAAGCTCTAGCTGCTCTGAGGCCCTAATTGACCACTCTAACAAAAATAAAATAAATCCTAGCATGCAATCAGCGTTTGTCGTACTGCTCTTTGTTCATAGTGTCCTGTTTCTTCCCTGATGGCCTCCAAGAAGAGTCCACCTTCTCTACAACCCTCCTTTAGGTAGTTGAAGACAGCAGTTGCACCTCCCCTGAGCTGCTCCCTGCGGCCATTTCAGTTGCTCACAAACACCCATAATGGGTGGCCACCTCTGAAAGCATCTGAGGTACCAGATGTGCCTCTTGCAACAGCATGGGGATGTTTTTTGGAGGTTCTGAGCTTCCTTCCAGTCCAGACAAAGGTAATGGAAATGGCTTGGTGCTCAGTCTCTTAAACCCTGAGCCAGACAATTTATTCCAGAACCCTCTGAGGGTGTCAGACCAACGCCATCTGACAGACCCCAGCTCTGTGCATTGTCAGTGGGAAGAACGGGGGTCTTTACCCAAACCTGTCCAACACAGGCATTGACGAGACCTCTCAATGGAGACAGCTGGAGATCTGAATCACTCACCACTGCCTTGAAGCTGAGTACAGGTGTGAACGTGTCCAAGCATGGCCACTCACCCAAGGACCAGTCGGATAGGCGGTTCATGAACTTCAGGTCTGAGGGAAGGGTGAGGATGTAGAAGAAGTGAAAGAAGATATCCACAGCGATGATGGCCCCCATGTGGAGGAGGGCATGGACCTGGATGTTCTTCATTTCATCGTCTTTGCGTCTTAGCTCTCGGGTGCTCACCTGTTGGGGTAGCAAACCAGAAAAGGGCTAAGCTGAGAGAATCTTAGAATCATTAGAGCTAGAAGGGCCCTCCAGGGTCATCAAGTCCAACCTTTATCCCATCATATTCCTGACCATTAGACCATCAGACCATGGCCTCAAGTGCCTCATCAACCCGTTCTTTGAACACCACCAGGGACGGTGACTCCACCACCTCCCTGGGCAGCCCATTCCAGTGCCCAACCACCCTCTCAGGAAAGAACTTCTTCCCAATATCCAACCTAAACTTCCCCTGATGGAACTTGAGGCCATTTCCTCTCATCCCATCATCAGCAATTTGGGAGAAGAGACCAACACCAGCCTCACTACAACCTCCTTTTAGGCAGTTGTAGAGGGCAATAAGGTCTCCTCTCAGTCTCCTCTTCTCCAGGCTAAATAACCCCAGTTCCCAGAGACAGGATGAGCAGCATGTTCCTCCACCTGGAGAAACGTTCAAGGTCCAAATGGGAACTCAGTGCTCTCCTTTAGAAATCACACCATGGACTACATTGCCCAAATCTCCATTGATTATGAAAGACCCAAGGGACTAGCTCAGGTGAACACATGCACAAGGATCAGGACATATCTCACCCACGGCATCTCTCCAACACCCCCATCTCAGTGCTGAGCATGGCAGAAATGTTCCTCCTGCAAAGGCTGCTCCCATCACTGGGGTTTCCAGCAGAGCAGGCACATGGTGTGACACAGTGACAGGTCTGGCTGTATCTAAAGGACCTTAAGTAGGGTGAAAACCATACCAACCAGGGAGCTGGGGTTTCTGCTCTTTTTGCAGGAACATGTTCAGAAAGTCAACTTTGTTTAAGGGTGGCCCCTTGCACAGGTCACTAAGGGGGAGCACATGCCCGTACCCATCCCTTCTACAGGATGCCACAGCCTGTAGGGATGGACATCCTCATGCCCAGGACATGTTAGGAGCAGGGCTGGAATCCCGCCTGACAGCTCTGTCAGGGCCAGTTGCTTATTTTTGGCCAGGATCATTTGGGAGGAGGAGGAGGGTGAATGATGATCTCTGGAGCTTCTGCTGCAGACATCTGCTACAAACGAGAGGAACAGCTGATGGAGGGGCCATCCCAAATCAGTTGGGACCTGATTGATGGGGAGATCCTCTCTGCTGTGTCTCATACAAACATGGGATGGGCTTTGCCTCCAGGAGCTGTCGTGTCTCTGGCTGTTGTGATACAAAAACCATCAGAGAGAGCCTATGGGATTACTCCAGGCAGACCGATGTCCTCGCTTCCCCACGTTGCCTTAGAAATTGCTGCTGTATTCAAAATCCTCTTATGTTTATCGCTTTCCCTTTATTCCCTGCGAGAGGTGGGAGCTCTCCCAACGTAATCCTCAGGCTGCTGCACCAGCCCTGTCCTCAAATCCAGCTGATTCTCGAGAATTAAAGCCTTTGCCAGAGGTTTTTTTTCATGGCTGTTGTGTGCCAAGTGCTTTAAGGATACAAAGAGGTCATTGGATCCTGAGCTGGAGGAGAAACTGAGGGAGGACACGCTCTGCCATGGAGAATGTGGGGCCCCCATTTCCCACCCATCCTCACGTCTCTGCACTTTGTCACCATCCCTTTGGGCTCAGGGCTGTCTTCCCCAACGTTTCCAGCCCTACAGAAGTGAATCATTTCCCCTAATCCAAATCAAGATGATGTTTTTCAGGTGAAATGGGACTGGCCAAGCTCTGGTACAGATGAGTTCCCACCACAAGTTGGGGTGCAAGAGCTCCACCAGGATGTAGCACCAGTAGGAACCAAAGAGACAGATCCATTCCCTAACTGGGCCATAGACCTCACCCTGGGGAAGAGACTCCATCCTCCTGCCCCCATAATTGCTGTTGGGTAATTAGGAATTCACCTCTGCAATTCGCTGCGGCTCCAGCAGTGCAGGGGGGTATCTAGCCAGGAGATGGCAGTGGTGGCCAGGCCAACACAAGACCCCTGGCCAGGGCATGGGGAAAGAGGTTGGGGATTTACTTCTTGTGTCTCTGGGGTGAGCGTTTTAAGCAGCAGAGGGGGAAATTGCTCATTAGGTGGCCACCAGAGTTTGGGGCTGTGTGAAAGGAACAGGACCCTTCATCCATATCAAGCCTTGTAGGAGTGGTGGGAGTTCAGGTCTTGGAGACACCGGTGGTTTAATGCCTGGGGCTGCTCATCTTGCCTCATCTGACTGAGGGAAACAGGGGAAGGAAGAGGAACATTGGGTGAGGAGGACACCCCAGGACACTGCACTCCTTCTGGATGGGCTTGGGTGGTGGGGCTCACCTGGTCTACAGCCCAACAGATAAGATGAAGCCTTGGGATGAAACATTTCTTCCAGCAGCCTGAGGAGAAGAGCCTGGCTGGGGTTTGGTCATCCCTGGTGCCTGTCTGCTGAGAACAGGCTGTTGGTGGACTCAGTGACCTGTGATCATCCTTCACAGGGAACATCAGAGTTATCTTATGATCTTCAGAGTCAAATGCTATAAAAGTCCTTTAGAATAGATCCTGCAACACCCAAGAGATCTCAGTCCTGCACTCTCATCCTTCCGCCACGCAGGGTGAGGTTGTCAATGCCCCAGGGGAGCATGGAGCAGGACTTAGATCAGGGCTCATCCTGCTCACTGGAGGTAACAAAAGCAATGCAGACCCTTTCTTAGGCAACCACTACCAGGCCCACATTGGAGAGAAGCTGCTGGGCTGGCTGGGTCTTTGGTCTCCTCCTCACCAGGGAGGTTCTGGCTTCTCTCCCCTGCCCTGGACTGGTTTTTCTTCTGAATTCACAAATGTTTTTCCAAAACTCTCTTGCATCCCAGGTATCAAATGGGGTCCAAAAATTCAATACAGCTGTTGTTTCAGAGGAGACAAAGGGGTGATGGCCATCCTTCTCAGCACCATTGCTGACCAAGTGGGAAGTCCCTTCCTTAGCAAACAGTACCAGTTGGCTTTGATGATCAAGGAGATCGTTGCTGTAAAAGGACATTGAGAGGAGTGAGGGGACAGAGAGCACTGATGTTTTGCTTGATCTTTGGATGTGAAACTGTTCCAGAGGTTGACTGGTCCCAGCCCAGGCTTCTGTTGATGTTTTCCAGTGCTGTTTGGAGTCTGCTCTTCAAAAAGTGTCCTTGTTTGTGTGTGATACAGGCAAAGACTTGGGTCATCAGGGAACTTCATGGGGAGTAGAGGAAGCTCCTGGACTTCCTTATTTCTTCCTTATTTCTAGAGAAACAACTTCATCTTAAGAAACACAGACCACCTGCAGAAATTCATGTGCTCCTTGGGCAAGCCAGCTGGATGGAAACGTGAGACTACCCTTGCTCTCACAGCCATCAGCATGATGAGGTCCCATGGATGGGCACCGCATATCTGGCCCTTACCGTGGCCTCCTGGCACCACACAGTGGGACAGCATGGAGCTGCTGGCGTGGCAGCACATGGAAACACAAGCAAGGACATAAGCTGAACCCTCCTCTCCTCATCCCAATGTGATGCTTTCACCACAGCAATGTCTTCCCTTTTGAACTGATGGGTGGAAATGGCCAAAAACCCTAAAGGGAAGGTTAAAACCCCATCAGTTTATACATCTCCTCCCCAAAATCACAACATCTATGAAAACCACAGACCCTATGTGACCATGAGAAGCTCTACAACCATTCACACCTTCACTGTGACAAATGATGAGGTTTTGTAGGCATTAAACCTAAGCAAATAAACACAGGGGTAGGTCCTCCTCCAGCCCAGCACTTGGGAGCATTCACCTGGGCATGGAACTGGTCAAACGTCATGACAGGCCCAAAGAAGAAGAAGGGGAGGTAGAAGTTGTACTTGAGGAGGTCGAAGATGGAGTAGATGCCCTCTTTCTTCTCAGAGCTCTCCAGTGCGAAGCTCATGCAGCGCATGATGGTGAAGCCACTTCCTCCATAGAAGAGAACATCTTGAAGATCAAAAGCTCCTGTTACAAACCCGCTCTGGATGAGAAAAAAAGAGTTACCACCAGGAATGTGGTGTCACTTCTGTGTTCCCTTGCTTTGTGGAGGACATCACTCCCAGGGCAGCAGGGAAAGCCTCTAATTATGCTCCAAAAGCAATAGTCCCTGGAGTTAATGAGCTTTGCTGGTGGAAGGAGAAAACTGAGGCTCGATTTCCCAGCTGGCCTCGGCATCCTGGAGGAGTCAGGGAGTGGGAGATCCTCTCAGCCATGTCTTCACCAAGCAGATGTCAGCCCCATAGGCTTTGGTCTGGGGTGGGAATGTCACCCTCTCATAGGGACATAACCCTCCCCAGAGGGTGAAGGAAAGCCAGCACAAGCCTGATGGAGAGGGAATGCATTTCAGGAGGTAAGCAGCAGGCAAGGACAGGCAGCAATGTCCTTCAGAAGGACTGAATAGCTTTATAAGGTCCTTCCTGGGCTTCTCTCCATCCACCAGTGAAAATCTTAACTGGGCAGAACATTAAGAGATAGGCACAGGTGTCACTGAACCCACCCCAGCATTGTCTTACAGGTGGGGAAACTGAGGCATGGGGCAGAAACATGTCTTGTTGGCTGACAAGCTGTTGCCTGAGCAGCAAGGACTCGGGTGTCCTGAGCTCTGGCCCAGCATGAAGCCACCAAAGCACAACACAGCCCCTGTGGGATTATTCCCAAGCCCAACAGCACAGCAGTCCCCTCCCTCTCAAATCCTATGGGAACTCTAACGTAGCCAGGAGGAGTGCCCAGGGTTTGGTGGTGCTCCATGAGCTCTCCCTGAAGATAAACCCAAGGAGAGGGACACAAGTGGGTTTGAAATGAGGCAGATGGGTGGTCCAAGGCAGCACCTACCTGCCAGGAGCTGAATGGTTCCACCTTGAAGGAGGCGAGACAGCAAAGCCCAGCCACATAACAGAGCCACTTCTGCTTGGCCAGCGCCACAGAGTAGAGGACAAGGCAGTGGGAGAGGATGATCATCAGGTAGACAAGCCCCATGCTGCCCAACACGGCCAGGACCCCATACAGCATGTAGACCACGGCCCGGTGCTGCGAGAAGACAGTGGCCCCAACCCATGGTCAGCTCGGTGAAAGCTCCAACCTTGCTCCCCCCATCCTAGAACATCCCCCTTATCCTAGAACATCCCCTCCATCCTAGAACACCCCCTCCATCCTAGAACATCTGCCCCATATCCCAGAACATGCCCTCAGCTCCCTCTGCAGATCCCAGGTCACCCTGGTGCTTTCAGATCCATCCCCCCACATCCCTGGCTCACCTGTGGCACCGCCATGGAGCAGATCTTGCCGAAGAGGACGTGTCCCGAGAGGGCAAAGATGATGATGTTCCTGAACGAGGTGAACCACATCACCCACTCGAAATCAGCCACGTCCTGTGGGAGCAGCACCAAGTGCCTCACTGTGCCCAACCCTGGCACCCCACCCCAGCACCCATCTGCAGGGGGAATCACACAACTTTCAGAGCCTTTTCTTCCCATTTCCCACCCAAAGGCTCCTGAGAATCATAGAATCATTATGGTTGGAAGGGACCTCGAGGGTCATCAAGTCCAACATTTATCCCATCATATTCCTAACCATTGGACCATCAGACCATGGCCTCAAGTGCCTCATCAACCCGTTCTTTGAACACCCCCAGGGACGGTGACTCCACCACCTCCCTGGGCAGCCCATTCCAGTGCCCAACCACCCTCCCAGGAAAGAACTTTTTCCTAATCTCCAACCTAAACTTCCCCTGGTGGAACTTGAGGCCATTTCCTCTCGTCCTGTCATCAGCAATTGGGGAGAAGAGACCAACACCAGCCTCACTACAACCTCCTTTTAGGTAGTTGTAGAGGGCAATAAGGTCTCCTCTCGGTCTCCTCTTCTCTAGGCTAAATAACCCCAGTTCCCTCAGCCAGTCTCCATAAGGCTTCTTTTCCAGACCTCTCACCAGCCTTGTTGCCCTTCTCTGGACTCACTCCAGCACCTGAGCACTTTGGCTTGGTCACAAAACCCCATGGGGGACGTGCAGAGGTTGCTCCTCTCTGCACACAATGCAGGGCTGCAGGGCTGATACTTCCCTGACTGCTTTTTTAGGGAGAAGAAATACGGATCACGTGGACTTTGCAAACGTGTGTCAGCAGCAGAAAAACCAGCTCTGCTTCTCCAGTGGTCAGCACCCACCATGTCACTAGAAGCTAGAAAGGGCTGAGTGCATCCTCCACTTACCATCTTCCTGCCGAAGTAGTGCCAGCCTGGCTTTATGCCGTCCCTGAAGGCTTTTCTGTTCATGCTGTCTGCAGAAGAAACAGAGTTATGGGGTGAGGAACAGCTCTGGGAAACAGGACCCGGGTTTCATCAATGCAGGGAACCTTCTTCACCACCATCAGGGCTCCAACACCCCATCCCCGAAGCGCCTAATTCCCATGGACCACCTTCGGAGTCGGGAAGCTCAACTATTTCTGCAAGAATTTCCACCAAAGCCTTCTTGCAGCACACAACCCAGGGATGTGTGGCCAGCAGGAGCAGGGCAGGGGTTGTCCCCCTGTGCTGGGCACTGGTGAGGCTGCACCTCGAGTGCTGGGGTCAGCTCTGGGCCCCTCACTGCAAAAAAGCCATCGAGGGGCTGGGGGTGTCCAGAGAAGGGAACAGAGCTGGGGAAGGGACTGGGAAATGTCTGATGGGGAACGGCTGAGGGAGCTGGGGGTGTTCAGTCTGGAGAAGAGGAGGCTCAGGGGGGACCTCATGGCTCTCTACAACTCCCTGAGAGGAGGTTGGGGTGAGGGGGGGGTCGGTCTCTTCTGCTGTGCCCACAGTGAAAGGATGAGAGGGAACGGCCTGAAATTGCAGCAGGGGAGATTCAGGTTGGACATCAGGGACAATTCCTTCCCTGGGAGGGTGATTGGGGGTGGGAATGGGTTGCCCAGGGAGGTGGTGGAGTCCCNNTTCTGCCGTGCCCACAGTGAAAGGATGAGAGGGTCCAACCTGAAATTGCAGCAGGGGAGATTCAGGTTGGCCATGAGGGACAATTCCTTCCCTGGGAGGGTGATTGGGGGTGGGAATGGGTTGCCCAGGGAGGTGGTGGAGTCCCCGTTCCTGGAGGTGTTCGAGAGGCGTCTGGATGTGGCACTGGGTGCTGTGGGTGAGTGGGGATGGAGGTGGGGGTTGGACTGGGTGATCTTGAAGGTCTCTTCCAACCTCAATGATTCTGTGATGCCTGGCTGATCCCATGAAATTTTCAGGTTTTTGGGCTTGCAGACAAAGAATTTGGGACACAGCCTTGTGTAGGCAGGGTGGTTGCCTGTGCTAGGCACTGGCTGGGGAGCTGAGATGTGCCACAGCCTCTTGCTTTGAGCCATGGAAACAGAGACAAGGGGACAACCAGGCAAAAAAGGCAAAAATCCTTTCTGATCCCTGTAACAGATTCCCACACTGTTCTCTGCAAAAATCCAAGCCAGGGATCTCCTGTAAGAGCAGCCACCTTACATCCACCCTCCCTCCCAGAGCCCCCTCTGAGGGACGTGATGGTGTTACCTCTGGATGCTTCGAAGATCCCACTGCCACTGTACACCACAGCACAGGTCACCACGAGAGCATAGAACCCCAGTTCATAACTGGGGAGCATGGCTTTAACCCCCATGGTGGCAGGTGACCTCCAGATCCAAACCTGGGAAAGGGGAGGAGGAGAGGGAAGAAATCACCGGGTGAGAACTCACCTGCCCTCCTGTCCCTCAAACACCCCAAATTGCTGCTGGTCCTCAGCAGCTCTGCTTTGTGGGCTTCCTTGAAGGCTGGTTGGCCAGAGAAGGAGGAGGTGGTACCACCTAGGGCTGAACCCTGGGACACAGCTCAGGTGTGGGGAGCGAGGTTGCTGCTGAGCTCTGCTGCCAAACCCACCCAGGAGCCAGGCTTTGGGGGCAGCTCCACCGGGTGGTCCTCCTAAAGAGCTCTTCCCAGCATCTTGTGTCCTGTTCAGAGATGCTCTGGGGTGCCAGCCACAGAGGATGAAGTTCCTCCAGCCTCTTCCTGATGCCCCCCCACCCCCCAATTCCTATTTGGATCCTTGGAGATCCAGGATAGAGCATGAAGATGCCCGTGCTGGATGGGATGCTGCTGCTGCTCACCTTCTCCTGGGGCTTTGCCCAACCTTGACTTCTCGGGGGGGCTCCTAAAAGCCCCCTGACCCCAAACTGCTCCCAACCTGATCCCCCCCAGGCACGGCTGAGCCCCCCCGGCCGCTCTGCCCAGCGGCACCGGCGCGGCTGGGGGATGCGGGCGTTCAACCCCGCAATTAGCCCTGCGCTAATTACTCCTGCCAAGGCT
>VZRW01007891.1:628-36382 GCA_013398125.1 Aegotheles bennettii | reverse complement strand
TATGATTCTATGATATTCAATATTGGGGCAGGGCTATTACAATTAAATTGGGGAATAGGAGTGGTTATTCTAATGATTTCTGAGCAGTCATTACCATACGGCTCCTCCTCTTGGCTCTTGTGTAGTGCTGTCTGGAGGTCTTCACTTGGGGTCTTTGGGATGAAGTAAGCAGTCTTCCTCACCAATCTTTGGTCACCTTAAGTCCTGCAAGCTTGCTCAGCAGTTGCATATCTGGTTGCTGTCATTCCAAGGAGTACATCTTAGCCTTGGGGAGGAACTTAGCCTATAGGGTTGACTTCTTCTATCTTGTGTCTGGCAGTATAGCTTGTCTCTGGCAGTTTAGGTACACTGCTTGCAGCTAGATTTTAACCCTTTACTGGGCATTTAACTTTCCTCAGATCAGGTTGACTTCTTATCTTTGGTCTGCTCACTCTACCCCATGCCACATATGCATCAGGATGGAGCTGAACTGAAAAAAACCACAGCTCTTGGCCAAGGTTGGTGGTTGGACTGGACTGGAGGATCTTGAAGGTCTCCTCCAACCTTGATGATTCTATGGTTCCAAGTAGTTTGCCTGTCCACAAATTCACTTGGCACCGGTGGCAGCTAGGGTTAAAATCTGACAAACTCCACACTCAGGAAAAGAGGCTGACAAAGTGAAGCAGAAAAAGAGAAGCTTTCAAGACTTTCAACTGAGAAACAAAGCAGCACTGTACAGAAATGACTGGATCTCCATTTGCTTGTAATCCCCCAGGCTGGCTCACTGCTGGCAGCCTGCACGTCAGTGCCTTATTAGCTTGCACTTGGTGTTCTCACCACCCTGCAAGAGAAAAGGACAGAGATGTGAGGCTTTCCAGCACCTCCAAAAGCCTCCCCACCACAGCAGTGAGGACCCACCTGTGTTTTGTCAGCATTTCTTCTAGCGAGACCAAGACCTCCCCGACGGATGGATGCAGAGATGCAGAAATAGGGAATTCATAACCAGGAATAGCAAGTTTTGTATGGAATGAGCAGGGGGGATCTGCACAGCCTGCCTTGTCGCTGGAAACTCCACCGAGTATCAGAAAACTCTGCTGCCAAGACGTTCAAGCAAGTAAACAGGTTGGAAGGGTGAGTGGAGCCCCCCCAGAATTCACTTGCAGATATTCACAGGCCAGGCTCATGCATTCCCTCAGCACTCCAGTACTGCAGAAAGCCTAAGGCAGACAGGTATCAGTGTGCTGATAAAAATACAGCTTGGCTTGTAACAACTTGGCACAACTTTGGAAGGGAGCTGGCATAACTTTTGGATAGCAAATTCCTTTATGAGATGATAATGGCAACAGCTTATTGAATATCGACCCACGGTTTTCCTTTCTCAAGGAAAATTCTGTTGAAATCAGGGAGGTTTTGCCCAAAACCACCCTGCAGATTTGCAGCATCCCAAACAGCACCAACCTACGGCGTGTGCAGGCTGAGCACACTCACACACACAGAATCTGCTGACATGCAAAACCTTCACCCTTTTTGTATTTCGTCTCCATTTCTCGTCCTTTTCTGCCAATGCTCGAGAAATGACAGGATCTGAGGCTGCAAAACTGCACTGCATTTCGATCCATGGGCACAGTGCCCGGGCTCTCTCCCTGCTTTGCAGTCCAAGGGACTCTGAGTATCTTCCTTAACTCTTCTCTTGTTCCTGCTGCCAAAAGATATCCTTCACTTGGCCCATTGTGTCTTGAGACAGTTGAAGTTCTTCCTCTTTCTTTCTCACAGTGGTCTCCAAAGTGGCCTTCAGAGCTTCATTCTCCTCAAGCTGGATCACAAGTCTGTGAGGAATAAGAAAGGCAACTTTCATGGGCGCTGTGGAGCATCAAAGCCAATTAAAACAGTGCTTCAACATGTGCTCTTTGGTAATTCTGTGACAGGAGTGAGATAGAGCAGCCTTGTTCCTTCTTTCTTTGAGGTAGAAAAGAGTATTTGATGACCAAGACACTTTGCAGATCTGTTTTGTTGAAGGTTATGATTCTGTTTTCACTAATCAGCTTGCAATCAGTGCATCAGAAAAGAAAAACACAGAAGAGGTGTGTTCCCTGCACATGTTTCGTGTTGCCTAACATCTGCATTAGCTTAACATTTCTGGATATCCGTACAATTCTTGGGAAATTTGTGTGAGAATGACATAGACAAACTCAAACCAGAGGACCTATGGTTTCTACAGGGTTTGTTAGGTTTAATCTTCTGAGGAGCAAGTGCAGGTAGTATCACTGCTATGAGGACAGCAATGGATTTGAGCTGTTGTGAGTAACACAGCATGGAGGAAGGGAAACCATACCTTGTGCTCAGCTCCTCTATCCGTGATTCCAGAGGTAACTTGGAGAGCTGGGCTGCAGAGAGCTCCTTCTTATCACTCACAGTCAACGTGAGTCTTGAGCAACTCACAGAATGGCCTGTAGATTTAATCACTAAATGGAGTTTTACTAAAACAAGCAAGCATTTTCACGTGGTAGCATGCTGTAGTGTAGGTAGTAAATCTCAGGAATAAATGTGAATAAATATAAATAAATAATGTGAATAAATATAAATAGATCTCAGGAATAAACAGTGCATAAATACTGAGGAATCTGTTAAGATCTATGTATACCCATGAAGATACTGTAAATATATAGGGCAGACTTTTCTTTTAATCTCCATTCAGCAAAATTAAAACATGATGAGTTTGTATTTCAGGGCTAAATGCAGTGATATCTGTGCATACCTATTTAGGCAAGGAAAAAAAATCATCCAAAATATTTAAGTGGCCAAAACAATGGGTGATAGAAACAGATGGAAATGTTTATTTTGATCTTTATCTTGTCATGTTTCACTTAAGATTATGGCAATTGATGCTTCCTGAATGCCTGTGATAATGTTTGTGTGTGGCACACACTGAAACAGCTTTTGTAAAGCACTTTGATCCTCAGCATAAACACAACATAGGTTAAATGCAGTAAAGCACTTCAACATGTACTTCAAACCAAGGTTCTAAATAAGGAGTGGTTTTCTAAATACTTACCCAAAACATGCAGCATTGCTCCTGTCATTCCAAAGGGACACAAAAGCTATTTTTCAGGTTATAGAGAAAATAAAATTCAAATTTACTACTGAGATTGAAAAAGCAAAAACTGTGAGCAACCAGGGAACTCCTCCAGTGGGAGAAGGCTTGGAGAAGACAGGCAAGGATGATGTGCTCAAGAAGCTCAGAAAGGAATGTAGGAAGTGACCACAGCTATCGTAGAGGATGCTGAACTTATCCCAACACCAAGGGGACTGAGGGTGGTCTTTGCTGTAGATAAATGGCTGAATCAGTTGAGTAAATGTAAATGGCCTTCCCTAAAACAAGAGAACAGTACCTACCTTGAACCAACATGAGGGAAGTGTGCATGTGGTCCAGCCCAACACAGAGCATAAAAATCAAACAACCAGCAAAATGAACTTTGAAGAAAAGGGGTTTGACCTGGCTTCAACCCACACGTTCCTTTCCAACAACTGGGGACACCACTGTGACAGTGAACATTAAGGCTGGTATTGGGAGTCACATTTGTGTTGTGACTCAGCTGTATCTGGCACCTGCTATATTGTGCTCGTGTTGTGATTCCACTAACCCCAGATATCTTCAAAAAAGTAAATTTGGTATTAAAACACTAAACCCTCATCGTGTGGAATAGCTAAAAGACCCTGGTCAGAGAGCAATGGACTCTGACAAAAACATCTGAGAACAAAAGGCTACGTTGTATAACCAAGAAATCCTTTTGATTTTCAGGTTGTGTTTTACAGGACTGAGGAAAACCTGCTGTTACTTACCTACTCTCCTCTGGGATTATTCTTTGCTAATTAGAATTTGGATAAGAAAAAAAAACCTCAAAAAGCATGAATAATTTTAAAACACAACTAGGTTGTTCCTAGCTACTTGGTATCATTATCTACTCCCCTTGAATCGAAGAGACTAGAAGCATTAGATTAGCAACTAGATCAGCTCTCTCCAATTTTACACTTTCAGAAAGAAAAGAAAAAATTACGTTAATTAGCAGGTTCTCTGGTCTCTGTTTTATATTCAAGCTTTTTATTTCTTCTTATTTCCTCAACTGTCTGGCACTAAAGCATTTAGATAACCTCCCTGCTCTGCTGAAGAGGCATATTGCAGACTTGTAGACTCGTTTCTTGTACCAATCCCAGAGTTGATTAAGATCTACAGATCCATTAGGATCACAGAATCTTTTTTTTCCTAGACCCATGCAAATGCCTTCCTTAATTTTTGGGATCATAGAGAACCACAGAATCATAGAACCATTGAGGTTGGAAGAGACCTTCAAGATTATCCAATCCAACCCCTACCCTACTTGAGGCCATGGTCTAATGGTCTAATGGTTAGGAATATGATGGGATAAAGGTTGGACTTGATGACCCTGGAGGTCCCTTTCAACCATAATGATTCTATGATTCTATGATTCTACATCCCCACTCACCCACATCACCCAGTGTCACATCCAGACGCCTCTTGAACATCTCCAGGGACGGGGACTCCACCACCTCCCTGGGCAACCCATTCCCACACCCAATCACCCTCACAGGGAAGAAATTTTTCCTAATGTCCAATCTGAATCTCCCCTGCTGCAATTTAAGGCTGTCTCTGTATGCTGAATGGGTGAATGGCAGTGCTTCCCTTGAGGTCCTGACCACTGTGTAGATGTTACACTGTAGATTCCAGCTCTGCTGTATGAATTGAGATCAGAGTGAACAACAACATGTGATTTCTTTCATCACAGTCCTGCTCCAGAGAGAACTTCTTGTCAAACCAAGAGCACTACGTTGGGAGGTGCAAAGAAATGCAATGCAGTCACAGTAATGTTTCTTACCTCAGTCTGACCCATGCCTAAGGAGAAAGAAGCCACCAGTGCCAGTGGAAAATAAGGTGACTGCTTATACAGGTCATAACGCTCAGTACAGGTCAGCTCTAAGGGGATGAGATGGAGTGCTGGATGGAGTCATGATGGAAATCCATAGCATGCACCTGCTGAGCTGCAGGGCAGTTGTCCTATGGCCCAAGATCATGCGTTTCCAAGAGCTTGTGCAAGGTCTCTGATGAGGCTTGTGACCTCTCTAATCACTGTTACTCAGCCTGATGGCATCCTAGTACTCACCAAATTGAAATCCCTGTTCCTACTGTTCATACCCTGGCATTTAAATGATTTTTGCTTTATGAAAACACATATAAAAAGGAAAACAGCAGGAAAAGTTTCCTTAAGAATATGTGCCATTTTATTGGTTTAGACACTTTACAGAATCAGAGTCCTTAAGCAATAAAATGATCTGTTCAGGGAAATAAAAATTTAACACCCACCATGAATTCTTCCCCTTTAACTATGCTAGTGAGGCTTTCATATTATAGCGAGAGATTATCATGTTCATGGGATAATAAATTACACCAGATCTAATTACTTCATCACCAGCAATTGTTTTTCATAGGCACTGACAGGTCTTAAATTGGGATGCGTCCTTTAATTCTGCTCTTAACCTTCAGATGAATCTCTCGGGCAGAAATGCAAAGAGAAGACAGCAGTGGGCATGGTGGCAACACAGAGTTTTTTTTCTGTAGACTGTCATCCCATGACAACAACACATTGCAAAAGTCCTGGTCCCACTTAAATCCGTGGTAAAATCCTCTTGAATGAAGCAGGGCCAGGATTTAACCTCCTGTATTGTTCCACTCGTGTGAGTAGGTTGAAATTGCTGTGTGTAAGGTCAAGCACTTGTGTAGGTTTGATAGATAAGTGTCCAAATATTGTTGCCCTCTACTACCACAGAGGTGGGGATGGGGACATAGTTGTAGGTAAGTGTTCCACCTCACCCGTTTTGCTCCTCAGAGGAGGTTTCTGTGCATCTGTGTTCCTCACTGGATCCATTTGAAGTTTCTCAAGCTGCTGTTCCAAAATGACACATTGCCACCGCTTTTCCTGAAGCCTCTTCTCAGCTTCCAAGATCTTATTGTTGTCTTCCTCCACCCTGATGTGCAAAAAAAGGCAGTTCAGTTTATTTACATCATGACTATTAAGGATCACTCAGTCTCGATACTGAATCCTGCTTCATGCTGCATAGCTCCCAATGGAGAGGAGAATTTTCCATGTATCCAAAGGCTGAAATCCCAGTGTAATTTTCCAGGCAACACCCTCTAAATTTGCAAAACAGAATTAACTAATGAGTACAGTTGGAAATAAATGGGTTCATTAGTGGAGGTTGCCTAGATCCATTAACACTGGCTACTTGCATGCATTTACCACTCAAGATGAGCAGGCAAGCTGCAGATCCTGAAGAGAATAATAAACTGCATTTTTTTAAAGCACATTGGGAAAATCTGGAAGGAAAATAGTTTATAAAAACACTGTCTAGCACTGAGCTGGTTTGCGTCAGTTATCTGCAGGAAAGAAGAGAAACTTGATGTTGCTTTTAATAAACTTGGCCATTAGACACCACTGTGGAAGGAAGTGAGTGGAGAAGAAACTGGTGGTTCACTCTGCAGCACGGAATGGAAGAGCAAATGGCCTCTCTATTCATCCCACAAGACATCTTAGAAAATTAAATGCAAAATTTGATGCATTCACACAGATGCAGCCAGTGGTGCAAGGCTTGAGATCAAATGATTTAAAGAAGTTTAAAGCTAGAGAGAAATCTGAATGGACTCACTGTATTGTATAGTGCAGAATAAAAGAATTTCCTTCTTGACCCCACGGGTGAATGGCTGATTAATCCCTGAATTGAGAGACTTGATTAGTCTTAATTCCCTCCTAGCTGGCATAACTAAGAAAATATTACAACTATAATAAAATTATATCACTGTCTTAAAAATCGAGCTCCAGGCGAGACTCTGACCTCCAGTGGCAGTGAATCACCAGGCTGCTGACATCCCATGAGGAATTACATTTCTCTCAGCAGGTCTGAATTCACTAAACCTCCATTTGACCAGGTGTTCCCCCAGCATCCACGTTAGACAAACAGAGGAGGAAAAATCACCAGCCCAGTTGGTTTTGTATTATATCTTCTGCCAATATGAATACCTTAAACTAAAACGTTCCTCTAGCTCTTCCCCTTCCCCCAGCCAGGCTCAATCCTACAAACTGTTTACAACGGGGTGTCTCCTGACAGTATGGGCTGGATCCATGGGCAGAGGCCAAAGGGATGAGGTTCAATAAGGCCAAGTGCTGGGTCCTGCACTTGGGTCACAACAACCCCAGGCACCAACACAGGCTGGGGCAGAGTGGCTGGAGCTGCTCAGCAGAAGGAACCTGGGGGTGCTGGGTGACACAGGCTGGGGATGAGCCAGCAGAGTGCCCAGGTGGCCAAGAAGGCCAATGGCACCTTGGCCTGCATCAAGAACAGCGTGGGCAGCAGGAGCAGGGCAGGGATTGTCCCCCTGTGCTGGGCACTGGTGAGGCTGCACCTCGAGTGCTGGGGTCAGTTCTGGGCCCCTCACTGCAAAAAAGCCATNGAGGGGGGGGTTGGTCTCTTCTGCTGTGCCCACAGTGACAGGACAAGAGGAAACGGCTTTAAATTGCAGCAGGGGAGATTCAGGTTGGACATGAGGGACAATTCCTTCCCTGGGAGGGTGATTGGGTGTGGGAATGGGTTGCCCAGGGAGGTGGTGGAGTCCCCGTCCCTGGAGGTGTTCAGGAGGCGTCTGGATGTGGCGCTGGGTGCTGTGGGTGAGTGGGGATGGAGGTGGGGGTTGGACTGGGTGAGCTTGAAGGTCTCTTCCAACCTCAATGATTCTGTGATTCTATGACTCTATGGTTCTATATTCAGTAAGTGACTGTGAAACACAGTCCTAAATTCTGGCAGCTGCTGTAGAAACCCCCCCTTGTGTAACCATTCCCAGTGCCCCTCTCTTGACTTTAGCATTATATACATTACTTGAGCTTTGTTGACCCACACTCCAACAGGGGAAGAGGAGGAATGCATGATTCTTTTACATATATTCATGTTGAAATATGACTGGATGTGATCCTGAGGTCTTCCAAGATCCCACAATCCCACAAAATTCACTTTACCTGCAGGAGCATTTTGTAAATGTGTGATAATTGTGGAGCTGCTGATTCACCAGTCTGTGATACCTTTTACAAGCACCCATGCATTTTGTTAACTTTGTCTTCCTCATTATGCCATATTTGCAATGGCCCCATTTCAGCTATCACTCACACCCCCAACCTTGTCTAATTGCATAGCTCTATTAAAGTCACTGGGCTTACAAAAATTAATAAGATTTTCCCAGCTTGTATTTCCAGGATTTAGCCCTTAAAAGCACCTTTACTGCAATTATTTAAAAAAAAAAGGAAAAAAAGCATTTTTCTCACTGCAATTAATTGTAGAGGATCAAAGTTAAACAAGAGAGAAATTATAAGTGTTGTAAAATAAAGCAAACAAGCAAGCAAATAGTGCCTATTGTATTCAAAAGCAAACAGACAAAAGTATATCTTCCTACAAGCTGGAATACAAATTTGGGAATCACATAATACACACTCTCTACCTGGGAAAAAAAGCAGTAGCTGAAAGGTGTCCAAGGAGAAAAGACTTTGCTTTTCCTCCTGAAACACAGTTCACTTTTAGCATCATCTGAAATTGAATTTAATAATGGGAAAAAAAAATCACCACTGTGCTTCAGTTAAACCAGAAGAAATCTATTTAGGAGAGGATACAGTGAAACTTAAAAGAATGTGAAAAGCTTTTGGAAGAGAAGTCAGATTGTAGTTATAATTACAGTATTTACTACTGATGAATAATATTGCTGCCTAAATAACACCACACATCTATAAATACATGAGTGCTTGTTTTATCTAGGCGTAGCAAGCTTAAAGATGACTCAGTTTTTTTCTGCTCTTTGTTCTAAAAGAATGACAAGAAAAATGAATCACCAACTAGGCAACGAAATTGAGCAGAAACATTTGAAAAGCCCCTATTTAGGGAAAGGATCCCACTGGCAGCGGATGGTGTGCTGTGCTGCATGCTATAGACTCTCACACGTCTCAAGTGCTCCTTAATCACAGCATCCCACAAAGGATACTGGCAGAATCAGCCGCTACCTTTTCTGCAGCACAGTGACCAGTTCCAGGAGCCTGTCTCTTTCCACTTCAGCAGCCTGGCAGAGAGCCTTGTGCTCTGTGATCTGTGTCTGCAGCGCTTCCAAATCTGGGCTGTCAGTGCCAGCAACCCTAAAAGCAGCAGAAGTGCAGAGAGTCTGTTTCCCATTTCACACATAAAAGAAATGAAACAAAGACAGGATTTGAAAAAAACATATCAAAATACTGAAGACGAAGCCAGAGGGCAGAGCCAGGCTCACTAACTCCCCCCCCAGCATCAATGCCTACACTGCAATAAGCAGAACAGAAATATCTGGGAATAAAGCCACTGTGAGTTTCACTGGAAAGGTCTTTTCCTTTGCCAGGATGCATTCCCTTCCCATCACCCCTGAAAACAAACTTCCACCTCCGATCAATTCACTGTCACCGACCCCCCTCCCACTGCTACTGCTGGAGTAAAAGGAGCCTGTGTGTGGATTCTCCAAAGTGCTGTGCTATTGAATGACACACTATTGATTTTCTCCCACTGAAAGGCTTCAGGCAGCATTAGCACAATGGCTGTTCTTGTGCCTAATACGTGATGAAAGGAAGGGGCAGTTTTCCCATGTATCCCATTATGAAGTATTTCATTACTTCTCCGACCTCTCCACACAGGAGTATTCAGGACTATCCCCTTTAGAGCAAAAAGCAGGAGAAATCTTGATGACTGGGGGCGAAAAGGGAAAAACGGGATTCATGGGGCATAAAACTAGGAATCAATTAAAAAATTAAGATAGCGAGAGGACACTAGAGCCTGAGTCAGAGCTCTTTGATAGAAAGGATGGTGAGAGAAGCTATTCATTGCAGAAAGAAGGCAGACAAGGACAAGGCTTGCCAGCTGCCTTTGGAGAGTGGCAGGAAACCTCCCTTGTTTAGGATGAAGTTTGTGGACATACCTTCCAGGTGTGATGTTATTACTGAGAAGGGAAGGCTCAGTAGCTGCTGACTCTACAAGGGTATGGCCCATCTTGGACACTGTGCTGAGAGGAAGAAAGCTTTGTTAGGCACTGAGCTCTACAGAGGGCAGTCCTCCAACAACTCCAGTCATTTTCCAGTGTTTATTGCTGCCTTGTAGGGAAAAGACTCCCAGAGCCTCCTACGCTGGTATCACACAGGCTCTGCATACAGAATAGCTCAGCTTGCTCCCCGACTCCAAAACACACTGCAAAAACACCTTGTGTCCCTGTTATGCAGAAAAATACAGCTCAGTGTTTGATCTCTGTGCTTCTGGGGATGCTTTGCTGGCACTCTGGACCAGCACTGTGAAGCTCTGTGTCACAGAGTGGCCACATAGCAGCTCAAGCAGGAATAGCTCTCGACCCACACAGCCACAGAAACAGCCACTGCTGCTCTGCTTCATCTTCACTGCCTTGGACCCTTGCACAGAGTGCTCTCATCTTGCACCTTCACCCACGAGGGTGAGAGACAAGTTCCTGTGCTTGTTTGATGGTGTTGGCATGTTGAATGCTTTCCTAACCAATGGAACACCCCCATTCTGCAACAAAGTGCCTTTTCAAAATGTACTTTAAATAGTTTCTACTTTGTGGAGACCCTCAGGAAGATCAGTCAGGTTCACTGTTCAAAGAGGAGAAGCCAACTGACAACACTAGGGTGTCACTTCCAGTGGCTGAGTTTTATGTGTAAAGATCTCTGCACTTGGGACATAAAATTCTAGTGTGTTGCCTAAAAGTAAGTCCCTGTAGACTCAACCCATGGTTCCTTGTCTTTAGGCTGCAGCTAACAGAAGATAAAGCCTTAATATTGTGGAACAGGCAGAGCTGCTGTCTAGGCTAGGAGTGGTTAATCCTAAAATGGAGTGAAGGTTGATAACGACAGAAGTGGCTCAGCCTAACAATGCAGATTTTTATTTCAGCATCTCCAAGGGGCTTTAGTTCCTATTTATAACGTTTTTCATTTCATCTTGCCTGATAGGAAAAGATGATTCACTAACATAAAACGGAATAGAAATTCATCAGCATATTAAAGTTAATGGAATGAGTGAGCCTTGCTGACCGAGTTATTAATGGCTCTTGCAGTTTTCAGACCCATTCTTTGCCCACTTGACATGTCAGCTATTTTCATGACAGAGCTGTGTTAGCCACGTATACAAGCAATAATTTATGCATTGCACTTAGTGGCTTCTACATAGTCATTACCCAACCTTGTTTTCCTGCTTGCCTTCCTGCTTACCATCAGCAGACATAGGAAGTAAAAAAGTGGATAAAATATAGATTTTAACCACGAGAGCACAACTTCCCAGAGTTACAAGTGGGAGAAAAAAGTCAGTGAGAAAGCTGTAACAATGGAGATGAGGAAACTTTCAAATTAAGGATGTTTTAACCCTAAATCCAAAGCACCAGGAACTTTTCTTAAGCTTTGTAGTAATGCACTACTAAGACTCAGGGATAGATATGACAATTTTAAAGCCAAATACAATGTCTAAAGTAACATGATACACGTGTTAAAATCAGATAGAAGACTTCAGGTGCAACTTTAACTTGATGAAAAGTTTTCTGCTTCCTCTGAAGACCCTTCTCAAATCCTCATTGCCAATTAGACCATGAAATCTTCAGATAAAACCTAGCATTTTAACTTGGAAAGGAGATAACTTGCTCCCTTTCCACAACCAGGGGGGGACCCAGAGTCACATCAGTGCAAACAAACATGAGATTCACTGCTTAGTGTAATTTACACGGTCCTCAGCGAGTGCTTGGTAAGAACAAACGATGTGGTGTGTCTTCAACATTTCTGCAAGTAAATCCTACTCAAAGCGTATTTATTGATTTAAATCATGTGCCAGTGATTTAGTGCTTACCTAAAATGGCATTAGGTATTAATTCGCCACCCTGCTTTCAGAAGTCTGCTCATTAGAAGCCCCGTTTCTCATAAGAGAGAAGAATCACAGGCACTTAAGCTAACCACATAAACATTATCTGAGCTGGAGGAACAGAATTAGCTGCACTGCCATCATGCCAAATGTAGTCATGTCTGCAAGTCTGTGTATCTTTCTCTGTTCCAGGATGAAAGTCTAAGAGATAATGTGATTAGAGATTCCCATATACTGTAAACACGCTGCCACAGCTGCTGGCACACAGCACTTGTGGTTTGCTACAATTAAACATTGACATTAGGGTCTCCTTACCGAGCAGATCCAATCCTTCCAACCTGATTGTTGCCTGATGCCAGAGGCTTATGCAGAGTAAAACCTGGCTCTTCTGAGTGCTCAGAAGGTGGTGTATCAGCAGCTCTGGAACCGTCCCCTTGATGGGCAGATTTCTTCTGTTATTGTTGGAGCAAGTTACAAAACCAGTTACACAGTTCAAAGGCAAATAGTTGCATCAGTGCCTAATCAGCAGCTTACAGTTATTGCTACAAGCATGCCAAAAGTTTTGATTTACAGGACCTCCTCAGAAACTTTTCTTTCATTTCTATCCATTGCAGGATGGAAACGAAGCAGAAGTCAGTGAAAAGTGCAGTTTCATATGAAATCATAGGGTGCACACAGTGTTGGCAGAGAACCCCCAGTGCAGGACCACCATCACCAGTGCCAGCACGGTTGGTTTGTGTCCCTAACCCAAGTTTTATCTTGGCTTCAATGCTCTAGCCCCCATTACTGAGGCATCCAACAGATTCACAATCTCACCATAACCCTACAAGGGGTTTGTATCAGTGGGAATTGGATGTCTAAATATTCTAACATTCTAATGGATGCCTAAACATCCTAAATTGGATGTCTAAATCATAAAACCTGGCTGTAAGACACCAGACCACACGAGAAGCCTTTGGTGGGTTACTGGACTGCCTCTCAGCTCCTATGGCTGTGCTCTGGCAGCAGGACCACTTGGCTGATGTTAGTTTGCAACATCAGTCCATAAAAGTTGAAAGCATTTTTAAGATACTAATGCATGAGGGGCCAACTTCCCCAATTCTTTCATCTGTATAATGACATTTCCATATGTCTGAGACCTATCAGACTCAACAGCTTGGGGAACTGAGGGAGAGGAATTTTTTGAAGTGCTTTACAGTGGGAAATGAGAATAACTTCCCAGAGGTCCCATCGCTCCAGGAGGGGATGTAGCTGGGTGCCATGGCAGCCTTGCTGGTGTTGGCATCACCTCTGTTTGCTTGCTTCCTTCAGCAGCCAAGGATGCTGAATGCTGAGAAGTCCCTATTGTAGCCTAACCCTTGCTGTCAGCCATGTGACAGTCGTGACACAGAGCTACACGTGGTTGTGATTGACATTTCCATGTTTTCTGCTGCTTAAACAGCATGCACAACAGTTATGTACAAACAGTAAAGAAACTTGAGAGTTACAAGAGAGAATTCCTGCTTTATCACTGCACCAGGAGAGCCTGTCAGTAGGACAGGTGCTAGTGTCTCGAGCTAGTGACCACCTCAGATAACAAGGGAGAAGGAAGAGGAAGAGCAGATTTAAAATGATTACAAAGTGTGCTCCTCTATTAATTTCTTCTGACTGCCTACCTGAAGTACAAATCGCTCAATCTCCTCTTCCAGCTCTTTAACCTTTGCTTCTCGTTCAAGCACCATCTGCCTGAGCTGCTCTATAAGGCTGTTTTGTCTCTGAACCTCACTGTCCAAGTGCTGCCCCAGAATCTGCTGGGGCTCCTTGTTCTTCTCATCCTGCTGGCTCAGGTGCTTTAAGATGTCCTGCATTTGCTTCTGTTGGCTCTGATAAAATAGAAACAATGAGTGAGATCTTCACTTTTGTACACCATGATTAAGACTCCCTGAGGTTTTTTTACACCCTCCAAGACAAATACCCATTTAGCAGTCCCAGGGTAAGCCACTGCCCTGCCAAACCTGCTCTTTGGTATGAGCACAGCCATGTCACTGGTCCTACTCCAAGAATTTGGCCCATTACATTTGAAGAGTGAAATCACCTTCTCTTGTTCTCCACCTCTATCCCTTGGAAAGACTGCACAGCACATCTACTTGCAATGCCCAGACACGAGTGACTGGATAAGGACAGTCTGTCCCCACCCCTTGCTGGTCATACCAAGGCTTTAGTGACTGGATGGTGCAAGTAGAAAAGACCTGAGCAGCTGAGAGATTCAGTCTGCTGGCAGCTTTGCTCCTGAGTGTAACAGAAAAGAGTGTGAGAAAGGCTGGCCTTGGACAAAGAAGGTGACTTTTTCATAAATTGGATAAAAGTAAAGATTTCAATTTGCTTTTGTGTGAAATTAGAATGTGATAGAGACATTAAAAGGTGAGGGTTGTGTGAGATGAAAGCTACAAGGTAAGGCTGTTGTACCACTGGGTTGGAGAGTTTTTTCTCACACTGACAAACCTAATACTGGTCGGACAGTTGGTCCTGTCAGGCCAACAAACTGCAAGCAAGGTGCTGCTCTGATGTGAGGGATAAAACAGGGTAACCATTCCTTGCCAAACAAACACATCTTTCTGAAATAATTTTAGTGGGAATGCTCAGCCTTAGCAAAAGTGACAGCAGCTCTGTGGCTCCTCTGTAATCTGCCCAATCCTCTGGTCAGTACCAATATTTGATGTACAGAAAGGTGGACACCAGCTTAGTCATGAGTGTGTCTTAGCTAAAACCTATGTATAGAAGCAAGGAGATGTAAGTGATTTGAAACTTGTGAGGAACTGGATCAGAAAAAACTCTACTAAGAAGTGGCATATTTTCTAATTACTTTTTTTTTCATTATTGTAATTGAGAAAGGCAATTTAGAATCAGGGCAGGACAAAAGGATCCTGCAAGACCATGAAAGCAGCCATTTATATCAGCATAACTGCATCCTGAGTCTCCACTAATCCTCTTGGTTTAGAAGGGGCCAAGTCCTCTCAGCTCCAGCTACTACAAGTGAATGTCCACATGGTTTAGTAGTCATGGTTCAGCTTGTGAGTTTTGAGCTGTGTAACACAACAAACTGAAGTGCAAGACTGCAGGCATTCTCAGAGAAAAATAATCTACCAACAGAGCTGAAAGTAGAACAGAGAATACAGCCCAAGCCTCATGGGTCCAGCCATGGACAGAGAACACAGTCCAGACCCCCCACACATACACACCACTCTTGTGAGGCCCCACCTGGAGTACAGTGTCCAGTTTGGGAGTCCCCAGCATAAGAAGGACATGGAGCTGTTGGAGCAAGTCCAGAGCAGGGCCACAAAGATGATCAGGGGACTGGAACACCTCTACTATGAAGACAGACTGAGAGAGTTGGGGTTGTTCAGCCTGGAGAAAAGGCGGCTCCAGGGAGACCCAAGAGGACCTTCCAGTACCAGAAGGGGCTACAGGAAAGCTGGAGAGGGACTTTTTGTGAGGGCATGGAGTGACAGAACAAGGGGAAACAGTTTCAAACTAAAGGAAAGTAGATTTAGACTGGATCTTAAGAAGAAGTTCTTTACTGTTCGGGTGGTGAGACACTGGAACAGGTTACCCACGGAGGTTGTGGATGCCACCCCCCTGGCAGTGTTCAAGGCCAGGTTGGATAGGGCTTGGACCAACCTGGTCTAGTGGAAGGTGTCCCTGCCCATGGCAGGGAGGGTTGGAACTAGGTGATCTTTAAGGTCCCTTCCAAACCAAAGCATTCTATGATTCTATGGGTCAGGAAGGAAACTCTTCCTGTACCTACTAGACAAACCCATTCCAATCCTTCTGCAAAATGTTTCTTACAACACTTACAGCTTAGGGCCACTTGACTGCAACTGTGTCACACCTGGCACTGTCTTGCAGCCTTTACATGATCTGATGCCAAATGAAGGGCTTTAGCTGACTATGAAACCTCTGGCTGTCACAGTTTGATTCATCAGACCTCTGTATACCCTGAGGTCGTCTGTGTCATCGTGGCATTGAATGACACCACGTTTCATCACTTCTAGAAAGAGGGCTGATCTGCAATGGACTGTACCAGTAAGGCATCTATGAGCTCATCATCATGTTTTCCTTTCTCCAGCAAGGTTATGATCTGTCCCTTCAGGCTTTTCACTTCACCACACAATATTTTGTTCCTGGCCTTTGATGCGTCGAGTTTTCTTTTCACTTCCTCGTGACTTTTTTGGAGAGCTTCGTGTTCCCCAGTGAGCTTCTGCAGTGATGAAAAGACATCACAGGAAATGACAGTTAGAGCCTAACACTAAGCCCCAGGCACTTTAGTGAGCTAAAGAAATCACACGTTGTCTGGTAGAATCCAAAAAATGGAACTGGCATGCCATATAATCCTGAAGTAAGTAGAAATTCTAAATATTACTGCTCACTGCCATTAGGGATACAAGTGGAATATGTTGATTCAGCACGTGCCAGGAAACAAATGGTAATTTTGTGTTAAAATCCAAATCTGTATGCTCCTGCTTTTTTATTTGCCTCATCATTCTCCATGGGGAAACTCTGTTCCTTCCAGGTACAGGGTGGTGATGCCACACTATCTACTAGAAGCTGTCCGTGGCACACACTGTGCCCTCAGCCATGCCTTTACCTAGATGAAACTGCCCAGCAAGCATGCTAGTAATTCAGTAGTAATGAACAAGTACAGGGGAAGTTATTGTGAATGGAGCCTGGAACACGAAAGTGGAGCTGGAACCATGCAGATCACTGCTGCTGAGGAAACCTTACCTCTGCTGTGGGCCTGGAGCTACAAATCTCTTCCATTCTTCTGGCCAAGAGTGAAAGGTGTGGATCACCCCATTGCTCCTTCTGCTGCACAGGTAGATTGTGGTGAGAAAAGCAGCAGCTCCTCAAGCTCTGGGATGGTGCCAGATGGCACAGAAACAAATACAGGGAAGGAGCATGGGGAGATGTGCTTTGCTAACCTGAATGTGTGCAGCTGACCTCCATACTCATGCTTATTGAAGACACAGGTCTATGTATCCTTTCCACCTCATGGTTTACTACATGTGCCACCAGCTATAGCCTCTCAACCTCTAAACACTGGACACCTGTTCATTTTTGTAGCAACTATGTGTGGTGGGTAAGACCCATTTTCAGAATGCCTCTTAAGAACATGTCCAGCATAATTCTCAACTTTATTCTGTCCAAATGTAGAAGCCCTTAGCCATCCACAGAGGTGTGAGGGGGATACTTGTATTTAACATTGCATGAAGAATGCACATCTGGCCACAGGGTGAGGGGGATGCTCTACAGCGTGGATGCAGCTGTAGCAGGGCTTATTTCTGCATGTGCCTTCAGTATAAAGCCAGTGCCAGCTGCACTGCAGCCCAGGGCCTCTCCATCTCTTTCTAACATCTCTGTATCATCTAACAACAGGCGCAGGTGTCAAGTGGCCACACATTTTGGGTCAAGTAGATGCATCCAACACATGAATCGTGAAGCAGAGGGGAGGACTAAATCTTGTACTGCAAAAGCATGCCTGGCCACACAAGAGTGCAATACAGAAAATGAGTGTGGAAGCTTTTTGCTCAGTCTGAACGATAGCAGGACTTCCTCCAGATCAGGTGGGTTTCTGAAATGGTCTCCTGGTAGGGTGTATCATACATCCTGAATGTAAGGCAAGTTATTACATAATATATGTCCAAACAGGACCCTGTCAGCTCACAGGTTTTTACCTCCAAGGTTTCTTTCTTTTCTTTTTCCAAGCTGCGAATCTTCAACAAGTTCTTCTCTTGGGCTGGCAACTTCCTTGGATCAATAAGTGCCAGCAATTCCTCATCAATCTCACTCAGTGATGTTTTGGTCTTGTTTTGACTCAACTGATTCTCCAGCTCTCGAACCTAGGGGACAATAATGACAACTCATCCAGAGCAGGATGTTTTAAATGTGAACTCACCAGGAGGACAGTGGTCCAGCATCAAAGAGGACATGTGGCCAAGAAGGCCAATGGCATCCTGGGGTGCATTAGAAGGGGGGTGGTCAGTAGGTCAAGAGAGGTTCTCCTCCCCTTCTATTCTGCCTTAGTGAGGCCACACCTGGAGTCCTGTGTCCAGTTCTGGGCCCCACAGTTCAAGAAGGACAGGGAACTGCTTGAGAGAGTCCAGCACAGAGCCACAAAGATGATGAAGGGAGTGGAACATCTCCCTTATGAGGAGAGGCTGAGGGAGCTGGGGCTCTTTGGCTTGGAGAAAAGGAGACTGAGGGGTGACCTCATCCATGGTTACAAATATGTAAAGGGTGAGTGTCAGGACGATGGAGCCAAGCTTTTTACAGTGATGACCAATGATAGAACAAGGGGCAATGGTTGCAAACTGAAGCATAGGAGGTTCCATGTAAATATCAGGAAAAACTTTTTCACTGTGGGAGTGCCAGAGCACTGGACCAGGCTGCCCAGACAGGTTGTGGAGTCTCCTTCCCTGGAGACATTCAAACCCCACCTGGATGCGTTCCTGTGTGATGGACTCTAGGTGACCCTGCTCTGGCAGGGGGGTTGGACTGGATGAGCTTTCGAGGCCCCTTCCAACCCCTAGGATTCTGTGATTCTGCGATGACCAAAGGGAGCTCTGAGTGTAGCTGCATGTTACTTCTTGACATTATTGTGGTGAACTAACACAGAGCAGTGTCTGTTCTTTCAAATTTGAATTTGTTAGCTGCTAACAAACATGCAGACGTCCGGGGCATCTGTGCAGGGAGGAGAAATGCCACCAGACCTACAGGAGACTCAGGACACATGGGAGATCTGTGCCTTATTGAAGCCACATCTGGAGGTCAAGCAGACACTCCAAAGCACTAAACACATGTGTGGGCAACAGAATAACATCTTAGATCTTCTCTATAAGAGCAGACACCCACTCACAAGCATCCTTGTCTTTAGCAGAATCAACCTCCAGGATGTCCACAATGTAAACATCTAAGGCACAGTTCACAGCCTCACTATAGGTACCTAGGGCTGTCTGAGGAATACTGGAGACACATATGATGCTGAATCTACAAGACAGTCATACTCCTCTGGAGAGATGACCAGAGGTCAGGGGGACATCCTACAGCACCCTAGCTGGCATTAGACATCTATCTGTGGTCACTGAACTCAGCCCCTGCATCTCAGCTATTCACTACAGAATTCTTTTATACTCAGTAGAAGGAACTGGGCACTGCTAGAGCACAGTTCCTCTGTCCTGTTCTGGAGGTGTCTTCTAAGATAAGATGCACCTACCCCACTTTTAATCCAGTGACTGTATTTACAAGATCCCCACTGGCTACAGATGGAGTCTGAGGAGACTGGCTCAGAGGAGAAATTTCTGCATTACAGCAGAGTACAGTATGTGCAGGCTTCAGATGAATCCCAGCCAGGAAGTCTAATGGAAGGAAAATGTAATTTGCTCAAGGCAAAGCTGAGGTTAACAATTTCAGTTAAGCAGAGTGCAAAAAATCACAGCTTGTTGGAATATAATTAAACAGCAGAAAAATATGTATCAAATTGTCTGAGAGGTGTTTTCTTTAAGATGCAGACAAAACTGCTTCCCTGCCACAAGCTGACATTTCAGCTAGACTGTGCCTGTCAGAAGATTCAAGAGTTAAAGATTTTACTGATGTTCCTGGGGGAATAACTTTAAAAACTTATCTGGCCTCAATTCTTCCCATCTGACATTAGGCACTGAACAAAGGTGTCGGAGTGAGAGCACAGGCACTGACTACTGGGACACCATTTATAAGCAACTATAGTTGTTAAGAATCACTTAATGAAGAACTAAGAGTACCTTTACCTTAAACTGAGGTGATACCTGTACTTAGAAAGAGCATCCCACGCAGGGTCTTAACTCACCTTGCTCTGGAGAACAAGAATTTGCTGGGCTCGTCCACGCCAGCTGCCAGAATTGGTCAAGAGACTTTGGACACTCACATCTTCCCCAATTTCATTTGCTAAAAGCTATGGAAAAAGGGATTAACATCAGCAAATAGGTTTAAATACATGTGTTGGAGAGAGGGGAGGACAAGCTGCTCTCTAGCAGCAAACACAAAACACTGTATCTATGCATGTATCTGATATCCACTATCCCATGGGATGGAAGATCTTTCAGGTCATTATTACAATGCAGATTGCTGGTGGTTGGGAGGAGTTTGGCTAGCATGAATGATTTTACTTGTTGAGGTGGGTAATTCAGTATTTTGTTAAGTTTGAGTATTATTCTTTGCTCTTTTAAACGTGAACACAGGTTTTCCTGCCTGCTGATGGAGAATGTCAAACTTTACTACCCAGCTGCACAGCTGGGTGTCCAACTGTGTTACTTATGTAAAAAAAGAGGATTTCATCACCAAGGTTTACCAAGCATTACCAGCAGTTTTCAATATATTATTATTTTTAATATAATGAATACTTAACCAGAACTAAACAGGAACAGAGTAGAGATATTGTCTTAATACACACCCATGCAATCAGGAATTGAGCCAACCTCTCTTGCACCATTCTGACACAGCCACATTAACGAGAGCTAAAGTTAGTCTGAAGAGCATTTAAATTATTTATAAAAAGGTCAGGAGAGTTCTATTTTTAGGACCATATTCTCTACTCTGATCTGCATTGCAGGTCTCAGGCAAAGTAATGAAACCAAAGGAAACAGAGCACATAGTAACACATTAAAATCCATCACGAATCAGAGGAAAAGGTTATTTTGGATGTCACTCAAACCAACAGTTTAAATATGTGCTTTAGTTTAAGCATGGTCTTTAATCCCATCCACTTCCATGGGACTGAAGCCTACATTAAAAGTAAATACATAATTAAACCTTTTGGAAAGGAGGAATGGGCCTGAACGTATGCTCAGGGCAATCACAACTGGGACTTTCAAAACTTCAAACAATCTGTACTCATCATACCAATAGAAGTCAGGGAAGCAGATGCCAAGCTGTGGTGGCAGAGCATGAAATCTGTGTGTCAATGAGCACATCTTTCCAATGCAACCCCTACACCTGCCTTTTCTTACCTCCTTACAGTTCACTGGAATGCTTCATGGAAGCTAATCAAAGCTCAAAAAGAAAAGCAGCTTCCATCTGAATTCACAATACACCTCTTGCACAGGATCTCAGCCACAGAACATGTTGTGCAACAGTACCTTTTGGGTCATCTTCAGTTCCTGCTTCGCAGATTGGAGTTGGTTCCGATAGTCCATCACTTTGAAGTTGGCTGTAGTTAATTTTTCTTGCAGTGCTTTCACCTCTGGACTTTCACCCTTTGAAGAGAAGGATGTACTTGCTGAGAACAGAATCCTCAGGGAAACACTGAGCTGATTAAGATCCACAGATCCATCAGGATCACAGAATCTTTTTATTTCCCAGACCCATGCAAATGCCTTCCCTAATTTATGGGATCATATTGAATCACAGAATTGTAGAACTATCAAGGTTGGAAGAGACCTTCAAGATCATCCAGTCCAACTCATACCTACATCCCCACTCACCCACAGCACCCAGCACCACGTCCAGACGCCTCTTGAACACCTCCAGGGACGGGGACTCCACAACCTCCCTGGGCAACCCATTCCCACACCCAATCACCCTCACAGGGAAGGAATTGTCCCTCATGTCCAACCTGAATCTCCCCTGCTGCAATTTCAGGGCGTTCCCTCTCGTCCTTTCACTGTGGGCACAGCAGAAGAGACCGACCCCCCCTCACCCCAACCTCCTTTCATAGAATCATAGAATCATTATGGTTGGAAGGGACCTCCAGGGTCATCAAGTCCAACCTTTATCCCATCATATTCCTAACCATTAGATCATTAAACTTGGACCATTAGACTTTCAGGAAGTTGTAGAGAGCAATGAGGTCCAAACAGCAATTTGGTCACAAAACTAGTCACAGGGATACACCCTTGTCATGAGGAAAGAAACAGGATAGGACAGAACTAAGTATCAGCTTCTGACTTCCTCTCTTCAATTACAATTCATACCAAGTTTCCTTCTATCATCTTCAGAGTTGATTGCTTGATTCCTGCATCACCACCACCAAGAGAATGTATTCTTTCCACAGCTGTCTGTAGCTGGAAAATGAAAAAGAAGCATTGTTATTACATAATAGATAGAGTGAAGAGCACATCTCCATGGAAGATCAGTGAGGAAAAAAGTGCAACAGTAATTTTGGTGATCTTGAATGTTTATTTACTCTAGAATAAAAACCCCCCACCACTTTCTCCTTGTTTTTTTAAATAGGAAAGCATGCAATGTGTCCTGAAATGTTTTCCAAAGAAACATGTGTTGTTTTACTGCAGAAAAACTTGAGTGAAAATGTCTCTGACTTGCTGAGATGGGATCAGTTATCAAGTATAGAGACTTCATAAAAGTATGGAGTTATCAAGTATGGAGGTTCATAAAATCAGTGTTTATATATATAAATGCAAGTACAGTACAGGTCAGGATGTTGTCTGTGGATTCTGGTTGCCAGCTTACCCACTCTTTGGAAAAATCTGAGGATATTTCATTAAAAGCACACAATTCCATTCACCAGATGAATTTAAAAGGAGATTCCAAACTTTAATAATGACATTAAGGCTCTTTTTCCTTAGCTGAGGCAGCTCTAAGGCAGCATTTCTCAGCACATGAAGAAAATGTCTCTTATTGCTTGCCCCAGTTTAGGAAGGCAGCCACACAGCCCCTCCTCCTCTGAATCATGTCCTGTGGTTGCAAAGACTTCTTACTACCAGAGTGCAGTGAATTTGGAGCTGGAAAGGCTGGGCAGCGTTGTTTTAAAGAGCTGAGACTTCATTCTTTGAGGTGGGTGGAAAATATTGATTATTTGCCTGAAGAAGAGAAGGCTCTAAGGAATAGCTTCTGCATTAAAGTGACATCTGGGGGAGCAGAGAGTGTAACCCAGACCCAGCTCTAACACTACCCCTTCTTTGCAAGTAAATCACTGGTTAAGCCATCTCTTCTATCCAGCTCCTAAACTCTTCCAGTCAATGGACTGAGAATGAGAAATTCCAGCTAGTGTTGGCAGCTGCCAGGCCCAATTCCAAGGAAATATTCTGCAAACATCCTTTGGCAGACTTTGTTTGCACATACCATCAGTGATTGCTCCACAGCCACACCTCCCATTCTGTTTGTGGGAATGCAGTCATGTTAAAACACTTCTGATTTACACATTTTTCACTTTCCATACAAGCAAAGAGCTAAAAGTTCTGTAAAATAACAGTGTTTTCCAGTGGGGAAAGTACATACTGTGATGCTTTTGTAAAGTACCATCACCACAATTCAGTTAGCAGAGCTTAAGGCATCTACATAGTAGGCAGAGGGGATGAGATTCAATCACAAATTAACATTTTCCCTGGTTTCAGTGTGGGTGTCTCTGTAAAGAATGGAGTCTGCTCTTCACCTAACTCTACAGTAGACACCTACATTACATCAAGTGGATGCACTGACTACAGACTCAGCTTTGTTGCCAACCCACAGCTGTCCAGTCCCATTTGAGGGTATCTAGCAGGCCTTCAGCTGCTGCACCAGGACTGTGTGTCCTGTCATGTCCAACAGCTCCACAGGGATCAAGTGGCATCTCAGATGTACTTCCATGCTTATGTGTGGGCAACTGAATTGCACTTTAGTTGTCTTGGTTCTTTCCCCAATCAATGGAAAAAGATGAGTGTTTCTAGACAGTGATCCAGCTTAGCTTAAGAGCTACTGAAGAGATGTGAATCACTGTAGGTTCTCCTCTGTGACAGCTCTTCTCTTTCATGACCTTTAAGGTCCCTTCAAACTCAAGTGATTCTGTGATAATCATAGAATCATTGAGGCTGGAAGAGACCTTCAGGCTCATCCAGTCCAACCCCCACCTCCATCCCCACTCACCCACAGCACCCAGCGCCACATCCAGACGCCTCTTGAACACCTCCAGGGACGGGGACTCCACCACCTCCCTGGGCAACCCATTCCCACCCCCAATCACCCTCACAGGGAAGAAATTTTCCCAATGTCCAATCTGAATCTCCCCTGCTGCAATTCAAAGCCATTTCCTCTCATCCTTGACCATTATTCAAACAGAAGCTTAAAATATTGTCAGATGTTGACCCACAACTGTTTGACAAGAACCCTCTGGACTGACAAGATCATTCTGGATTTATGCAGGAGTTCTCAAAATTTTAATCTACTGTTTCTTGACCTTTCAGGTAACTGCATTCAGATACATGCCTCATTCATGATTATAGGTGATTTGCCAGATAGCATTATAAACATTACTGATCCATTTAAATGATGTCTTCTAAGGCAGTGAAGCATTAAAAATCATCAAAAATTTGACCAGTATTATCATAGAATCATAGAATGGTTTGGGTTGGAAAGGACCTTTAAAGATCATCTAGTCCAACCCACCTGCAGTAAGCAGGGACATCTTCATAGAATCATAGAATCATTATGGTTGGAAGGGACCTCCAGGGTCATCAAGTCCAACCTTTACCCCATCATATTCCTGAGCATTAGACCATTAGACCATATTGTGTAAGGGAGTGTAGCAGCAACCAAGGAACAAAGTAAACATTGACATCAGGGCATCTAATTTTCATTTCAGGAGTCACCTGAGTAAAATGATTCCTGTGAAAGGTTATCACATATAAAACGTTGTATTAAATCACAAAAATAAATTTGCTGTCTTAAGTGATATAGTTTGTTATTGTCTTTGTTCTGGAAATATTTATGGCTGAAAACAGCTTTCATTATATGGATGAAGAAACTTTAAACCCAGTTTCTACAGCTCCTCTGCCCCACAAGCTGGATTTCTATGTTTTAGCATGCAGAAAGAGAACAAGAAAAAATGCCTCACTTCTTTCTCCAGCTCTTTGACTTTGTTATTCAGTTGCTTCACTTTGGCTTTTTCACTCTCCACCTCAGCAGTTATCTCACGGTTCTTTTTGGCCAAGTCAACGATTTTAGTAGCTGCAACATCTCCAGCTAAGCCAGACACCCCTGAAAAGCACACATAAAAGCAAATGACATCTCACAGAATCACAGAATTCTAGGAGTTGGAAGGGACCTCGAAAGATCATCCAGTCCAACCCCCCTGCCAGAGCAGGGTCACCTAGAGTCCATCACACAGGAACGCATCCAGGCGGGGTTTGAATGTCTCCAGCCAAGGAGACTCCACAGCCTCTCTGGGCAGCCTGGTCCAGTGCTCTGGCACTCTCACAGGAAAGAAGTTCTTCCTGAGATTCACATGGAACCTCCTGGGCTCCAGTTTACATCCATTGCCCCTTGTCCTATCATTGGACGTCACTGTAAAAAGCTTGGCTCCATCATCCTGACCCTCACCCTTTACATATTTGTAACCATGGATGAGGTCACCCCTCAGTCTCCTTTTCTCCAAGCTAAAGAGCCCCAGCTCCCTCAGCCTTTCCTCACAAGGGAGATGTTCCACTCCCTTCATCATCTTTGTGGCTCTGCGCTGGACTCTCTCAAGCAGTTCCCTGTCCTTCTTGAACTGTGGGGCCCAGAACTGGACACAATACTCCAGATGTGGCCTCACCAAGGCAGAATAGAGGGGGAGGAGAACCTCTCTTGACCTACTGACCACCCCCTTTCTAATGCACCCCAGGATGCCATTGGCCTTCTTGGCCACAAGGGCACATTGCTGGCTCATGGTCATCCTCCTGTCCACCAGGACCCCCAGGTCCCTTTCTCCTACACTGCTCTCCAGCAGGTCAGCCCCCAGCCTGTACTGGTGCATGGGGTTGTTCTTCCCCAGATGCAAAACTCTGCACTTGCTCTTGTTGAATTTCATTAAGTTTCTCCCCGCCCAACTCTCCAGCCTATCAAGGTCTGGTTGAATGGCAGCACAACCTTCTGGTGTGTCAGCCACTCCTCCCAGTTTAGTGTCATCTCTTGCAGGCAAGATTCAGAATGGATGACACTTTTGTTCTCTGTCCAGCTCACAATGTACTTGTATTATCTAATCCATTTCTCTCAGAGCTGTGCCAGGCACTTCCCTGAACAAGTGAGGGGAAAGAGGCGTCAGTGATTCCAGCTGGATCACTTGGTCCTTTGAGTCAGCTCATTGTGGCTAGCAAAGCCACATTTCACACTCCAGCAACAGCCACATGTCAGGAGGCCACAAGAGTGGTCGTAGAAGCTTTACTATGCAGAAAGGGTAGAGGTGTTTTCTGCTCACTGCTGAGGAGGACAATAGTGAACAGGTTTTTGCAGCGTATCACAGAAAAATACAACACTCTGTCTTGCACTGGTTGTTTACTGCTGGAGGAGCTGCTGAAACAGAGGTGTGAACTTTTCTAGACATCTGTCCTCAAAGGTCAGGCACACTCTTACAGCTGGGTCCTGGAGAGTGTCCAGGGAATTTCATTGTGCCTATTTATACGTCCCTTGTGATCATACATGGAGCCTGGCTATATTTTAATTGCTCTTTTAACAGACACTTCATTCACCTCCTCATCAGAGAGGGTTTGATGAATGTCATGAACAAAGTAATCCCCAGGATTGTGTGTCACTTGGCTTTTGTTAACATCACACAGGTGAAGAAAAGTTGATGCACGAGTGCAAAATCAATATAATTGCATACAATGTCCATGGAAACCTCTAGCTCAGCAGTGGATATCAGCCTGCCCCAACAAATCCTTGGTGGGATATATTAAGATTGAACTTGGCTGTTGTCATTCTTTTTAACTCTTTCATCCTCCTGCTGTGCTCTGAAGTAATGACTTTGCTACTGACATCTGTGAAGATTGTATTAAAGAGCCAGGGTGAGATGGAGGGGTGATAGATCACTCAAGTGAATTCTGAATGCCACAAAACCCCTAGAGACATTAAAGGGGCTATGTGGAATATATCATTTCCACTGTTCTTACTCCTTTACCTGATGTGTGTTTCCCCTCTCACCTAGAAACTATTTTTTTCTGAATTTTCATAATAAATAGTAGCTGTTTTGAATCAAAGTAAGTACTAAACTAACCCAAAGCCAAGCTAGTGCTTCTGTGTGACGGTCTTCAAATGCACTGCATACATTTAATCAAAGCTTCTAATTCCCATGTGATGCAGGTGAGCCTTTTGCCACAATGTAGATAAATGTAGATGGCCAAACTGCCACAAGCTGGCATGTGAGTGAGCCAATGAAGGTGAAACAGCACATCTGGCTCCTGCTCCTGACCCAGTAATAGCTCATCACCTCACCCAAATACAAGCTACAGACTGGTTTTAATAATTAAGGTGTGATTTAAGTGTTACTTAGTTCTGCTTATTGCTGGTTTCCCCCTTCTCTACTAGCCTGGCCACTGCTGCTCTCCTGAACAACAGTGGCACCCAGTGGAGGAGGTGCAGTCTGCACAGTTCAGTTTTCAAAGTATACCCAAGGCATTTTAGAAGCTGGACTTTGTGTTCAGTCAGCACCCAGCGTGTGCCCTATTCAAGCATTCAAACCAAAGGAGCCTGAATAAGAAAATTAAGAGTACGTAGCTGTGACAGCTGCAATACTGCTCTTTGGCATTAACAGAAAGTTTTCTAAAATAGGATTTCTATGACTTGTCATTTTTTGTGCCAATAGTAGCGAGCTAGCAGAAGATCTGTGAGGAACAGAGATCACTGTGTACCCCAAAAAAAGCACCTAAAATTATCAATAACAGTATTTTGCACCTTAGGTCTGACCTGTCTGACTACCAGAAGTCATTTGGTCCTTTCAATAGATGGGGAGTAGTAGTGGTCATAGTTTGCAGATCATGAAACTGAAGGAGAGAGTAAGACACAGATCTTTAAGCACACACACTACTCCACGTGTAAGTGCTACCCTGTCAAACCACTGCGAGGAACTTCCTCTGTAAATAAAGCAATGAGGCTCCATACATGGGAGAGATATCAATGTTTAGGAAACTTGTGAATGCAACACACAGTGTCAGCTTAGACCCTGGCAAGTTCAGGTAGCTAAATGTTGTAAATCTACACCCAGGTGTCTCTGTATTTTCAAAATTCAGAGCCAAGTGGTTTCAACAAAATTACTGCAAGCTCAGCAGAGAACAAGTCTCTCCCCGTTGAGAGCTGAATTTTGGTTCCTCCTAGCAGAA
This sequence comes from Aegotheles bennettii, assembly GCA_013398125.1. NCBI lineage: Eukaryota > Metazoa > Chordata > Aves > Caprimulgiformes > Aegothelidae > Aegotheles > Aegotheles bennettii. The sequence continues at coordinate 8,360 of VZRW01007891.1, read as the reverse complement.
GCTTATTACAGGAGTGGAAATGGAGGCAACCACAATATAACCAAAATACTCCTTTTTAGCATAAAGCAGGTAAAGAGACATCACATGGATATTTCACTGCCAGGAGCTTACAATTCTTACAATGTTCTCCTACCTCTATTATCATCAGCCTCAAGCAAACACTGGAACTAATACAGTGAGAATACAAAGTGACTGTGTTTACCTGACAAAGCCAATCTGTCCTCTTGTATTTTTTTCTGGAGTTGCTTTATTTCAAAATCTTTCTCTGTCATCAGTTTGTACAGCCTGCAGTTTTCATCTTGGACCTCTCGAAGCTGATCCCGGAGCTGCTCATTCTCAACCTCAAGCAACCTGTGAAAAAATAAACCATAGCAGCAGAGGTCACTGTAATGTGCTTCCAAACAGATGTTTCCAGAAATAATGAAATGACTGCATGCTGGGTCATCATTAAGGCTGGAAGAGACCTTCAAGCTCACCCAGTCCAACCCCTACCTCCATCCCCACTCACCCACAGCACCCAGCGCCACATCCAGACACCTCTTGAACACCTCCAGGGATGGTGACTCCACCACCTCCCTGGGCAACCCATTTCCACCCCCAATCACCCTCCCAGGGAAGGAATTGTCCCTCATGTCCAACCTGAATCTCCCCTGCTGCAATTTCAGGCCATTCCCTCTCATCTTATCACTGTGGGCATGGCAGAAGAGACCAACCCCCACCTCACCCCAACCTCCTCTCAGGGAGTTGTAGAGAGCCACGAGGTCCCCCCTGAGCCTCCTCTTCTCCAGACTGAGATGAGCTGAGCTTACCAGGAGTTTACTGAACTAAGCAGAACATCCTGAACCTCAGAGCAGAACACGAGCTAACGATCCCATCTACTCAGTTAACTTCTTCCAAAATTCTGCACTTCTTTGTGTTGTCTGGGGCAAAACATCACCGAGCAGGTACATTCCCAGGGCTCCTGAGGTTACTGAATATTGTCATCTCACTGAGTCTTATTCTTCAGAAGAAACCAGGCAGGCTCACTATTCAGCATCCAGAGTATTCAGCCTCTCCATTCTATACTCACCAAATCCAATGGAAGCCAACAGAGCATCAGCTACAAAAGCTGCTACTGAGTTTTTTTCTTTAAAAATGAATGCTTCAGAGCAGTTCACAAAAGACCAATTCCCTATGTCCTCATCTGATTTTCTTGGAACCCCACCAGGATGGGCTGGCATCAGTTTGTATTCCCCCTGATGCTTTTTTGGAATTTACATCATTTCTAATTTAGAAACAAAGGATATCAAAAAGCCCTCTGAATGGGAGGAAATTGCCCTGCTTCTCCTGTCCTTCATTCAGTAACATTTATGGGTTTCATCTCAGATGTTCAGAGAATTAATGACTTTTTAATCTCACTCCTGTCCTTACATGATGGTTCCTTCAATTGCAAAAACCAGAAGCTAAAGCCTCAGGGCCTCAATTCAATTGTGGGCACTCAGGCATCTGTTTGAGATGCACCAGGATTATCTGAGCAAGCTATGTGAGGCCAGCAGCCACAACACAGGGTTCTCGGGAGCACGTCCCAGTCAGAGGATCCAGAACATCTCAGAGGGCACTTACCACCCATGTGTGGGCACATGAACCAGCCTCAGGAATTACTACCATGCTTCAGCTTTAGCTGGGCTCCTCCAGAGAGCAGCATTTTGGATTAGAAATGAACCTGTCTCCATTCCCCAGAGAGGAAACCAAATGTGCCAAGAGAAACCATACTGACACTGCCTTTGGTTTGTGGTAGAGACCTTGCTAGTTCAAGTCAGTGGTTCCCATTCTGTCTGCATCTCTCTTCCCACCTGAGTTTCCTCATCTCCTCCTATCTGAGTCTCAGGGTGGGGTCCCATTCCATACCAAGACTTCATGAGCATCAAGCCAAAACGTGCTGTGAGATGACCTGAATCACCCTCTAACTGCCACTGAGTGCTCTGATGAGGGGACTCAACCCAGTTACCCACACACAGATGCCATCTGGGCTCTCCACCCACCCCCCAGCTGCTGTTGAAGGCTGTGACCTCCTGTGTCCTATCTATCATTCCCACATGGAAGTTCCCAATACCCTATGGCACCTCAGGTGTCTCTAGGCACCTAAGCCAGCCAGATGATTTGACTCTTAGACTTTTACTACCTACAGCGTGACCCTGGATGTCTACATTTTGGTGACTTAATATGGAATAGTGTCCCACCCCTTTGGCCTGTAGAGTGGTTGCTCCAGACTACAACAGCAGTGGGTAGCTTGGATGATCAGAGAGGTTTGGATAAAGCCCAGTTATAGACATATCCACAGCTAGACAAGTCGGCTGTCTCAATTGTCACCTAAATCTTCTCTATTCAGAAGTTTTAGCAAGTTTTTTTTTGCTCCAACTGGACTTTGGAGCTTTTAAATGCACGTCCCATGTGTACATGTCAGAATCAATGACCCCTTAGAACACTGCCATAAGCAGCACGGTCAATTTATGACACAATTCACCATCCATAATTAAGCAACACGCTTCTGTTTCAAAGCTGCAAAACAAAGGGAGATCAAAGGCAGCTGTTTACAAAGGAGAAGAAAGAAACCAGCAATCTGAGCAGAGAAACAGCAAAACTAAGTTATTCCCACGTGCCCCACTCGTGGAAGCGAGCAACAAACCTGTGCAGATTTAATTAGAGGCACATGGACAATAAGATTTGTAACAGTCAGGGAATTAACATGAAAGAAAGGTTCTGAGCTCTTAACACACCTGATCAGTGATGGCTTCCTCAGAGCTGGCTTCCAGGTCCTGATCAAGAGCACTTACAATAGGATGGACAGAAATCCTGACTGCACAGAGCTGGAGTCTCCTCTGAGAACCTTCCCCAATCCTATCCCATCCCAGATTAACTCCACGTGTTACAGAGGAGATTCCACTCAATGGCTCAGCTATGGAAAATCAGCCAAAAGAGGCTGCAGGAAGGAGGCAGATCCAGGGGAAGCTTGTGAGCAAGGTCATGACTGGAATTCAGGTGTTGTTCCCAAATCTGTTACAGATTCTCCATGTGATGGGGAGAATCACTTAAATACACCAAACAGATCAGGAAGGATAAAGTTACAGAAAGAACAGAACAGAAATGTCAGCTAAACACTGGCCCAAGCAAAATTTGGGAGTAGGATGGGAGGAAGGGAAAATGAACTCCCAAAGCTCGGAGGAAGAGAGTTCTGAGAGGGGAATGTTTTCCAAGGGCTGCTATAAACAACACTGACGTGCTGAAATCACTGCCACTGCAGACCAGATGGAGCCCTGTGATTCTGGAACGAGTTCCCAGCGTGTTGTCATGGGAATACTGCAAAGCACATCCTGGTGAATCCCTTCCAGAAGCAAATCCTGCCTGGATCGGATACACTCATACCTGCTCTCATGCTGAATGCAGAGGTAAATAAGCAAAGGACAATCCAGATAAATCTGGCACACCTGCCACGTTCAAATGGGGACTTTTCTCAGTCAGAGCCACTGAAAACAGAGGTCACAGCTCTTGGATTACTCAGACCTGAACCACTGAACCATAAATGGCAGAGAACTGCTGGGACTCTGCTGTACTCTGCACCTCAGAACACACACACTGCACCAGGAGAGCACCTGAGCCCCTCTCCTCCACCAGACCAACCCACATCTGAACTGTGGGGGAATTAAATTCCATCTAAAAGAAATCAATTATAAAATCAGATCTCCATAGTAATCTCCCATACATTATCAGAGCAAAGTGTTGAAAGGGAGAGGACAGAGAGGAAACGGCCTCAAGTTCCATCAGGGGAAGTTTAGGTTGGAGATTAGGAAGAAGTTCTTTACTGAGAGGGTGGTTGGGCACTGCAATGGGATGCCCAGGGAGGTGGTGGAGTCACCATCCCTGGGGGTGTTCAAAGAACGGGTTGATGAGGCACTGGAGGCCATGGTCTGATGGTCTAATGGTTAGGAATATGATGGGATAAAGGTTGGACTTGATGACCCTGGAGGTCCCTTCCAACCATAACGATTTTATGATTCTATGATCAGAAGAATACATTGGCAAATCAGCCAGCCATGGTGAGGGACCTCTGTGTGAAGAAGACAAGGTAGGATGCAATGGTGAGAGCATTAGTTTGTAGAGGTCAGCTCCCTGGTTCCACACACAGATCCTTGGCAGCCTGAACACATTCCCAGCAGCACCTGGACGTGGCAGTGGTTCACTCCTGGGTTCCTTGCATCTTCACAGAAGCTCTGCCACAGCTTATGGTGTTGAAGGAAGCCAACTTCAGAAACAAGCAGAGTAGGGTGTTGTCCAGAGTAACACAGAGGGAATCAGCATTTAAGGCCTAATAAACCTTAATTAGTGGCTTGATAAACTTTGGTAGGGGTGCCCTTCCCCACACTGGGTTCTGGGAGGGGAAGCAGTCTCAAAGGTATCTGCCTAACTGTGGTTTTCCACCCATGACCTGCTGGTTTTGGCCCAGCTGCCAGCTCCTGTATCACAGGACCTCACCCCAGCATGGTGCCAATAAAACACTCTGTGAGGCTCAAGCTTTAAACCAGATCACTGAAATGCCTTGAGATAAAAGTACCCTTGCCCCAGAGGGTGAGTCCAGTTTCCAGCAAAAGCTGTGTCAGCACAGTGAAGAGGAGTGAGGAGCAGAAGCAGGAATTTCTTCAGCTGGCTTCACCACTAACAGGGAGCAAATCCCTGAAGAGCCAACCCTGTAGGAACTGCAGACATCTTTGGGATGTGCCTAACTTCAGACCTGGGATAATTTGTAAAAAAAAATATTAAATGGATCAGAAGGAGTTTATTCTGGGAGGAAGATGAAGGATCTGAGCTGAGGTTTCACATCTCTGCTCCAGGAAATTGAATTGTGCACTCAGCTCCAAAAACAAGGCTGAGGGAGATCACACCAGAATGCCCAATGTCCTGGTAATCCAGATAATACCCCAATGAGTGAGGTAAGACCCCATCCCCTGTACCCAGTAAGATTTAAAACCCTATCTTGTATAACCCTGTCAAGTATCTTAACCAGGAGGCACCTCTGTGAGATCCTCCTATATAGCTGGTTGTCTTTTGATCTGCTAAATCAGGTTATGTCACAAAGAGAGCAGGTGGAACACTTCCCTGCACTGCAGGCCTTTGGCTTGCACCCATTAGCTGCTTTGCCCTTATCTGCCTTGGGAAATTACTCATGCAGGGAGCCTGTTTGTTTATAAGGCTAGGCAGGAACTAATCAAGAGGTCCTAGGAAGTCAGTGATTCTGCATGACTGGATTTTGTCAGAGAGTACCTTGCTGCCCCAGCACGTCACCCTTAACCCCTCTGTCCTCCTGCTCTTCATTGTGAAACACTGATCAGAGAACAGAATCACAGAATCATCGAGGTCGGAAGAGACCTTCAAGCTCACCCAGTCCAACCCCCACCTCCATCCCCACTCACCCACATCACCCAGCGCCACATCCAGACGCCTCTTGAACACCTCCAGGGACGGGGACTCCACCACCTCCCTGGGCAACCCATTCCCACCCCCAATCACCCTCCCAGGGAAGGAATTGTCCCTCATGTCCAACCTGAATCTCCCCTGCTGCAATTTCAGGCCGTTCCCTCTCATCCTTTCACTGTGGGTGCAGCAGAAGAGACCGACCCCCCCTCACCCCGACCTCCTCTCAGGGAGTTGTAGAGAGCCATGAGGTCCCCCCTGAGCCTCCTCTTCTCCAGGCTGAACACCCCCAGCTCCCTCAGCCGTTCCCCATCAGACATTTCCCAGGCCCTTCCCCAGCTCTGTTCCCTTCTCTGGACACCCCCCAGCCCCTCGATGGCTTTTTTGCAGTGAGGGGCCCAGAACTGACCCCAGCACTCGAGGTGCAGCCTGATAACCAAGAGCTCATCACAACCCTCTGAGGATAAACGTGTGAGGGACAGCGAGAGGCTTCTTGGGATGATGGAAGCCCAATGTGCAAAGACAGAAAGTGCTCTGTGCAGTTGCTGAGTTTCACAAGATCATGTGCAAAAGGAACCTCCTGAAGGGACAGGGCTGCTACACCTTTACCTTTTGCTGTTGTCTTCATTCACAGGCTGTTCTGTTTCAAACAGATTTAGATTACTGGGGACTCCAAACACCTCCTTTGCATTCCCATTATCGTCCTTCTGACTGTTCTGCTTTTCTTTCTTCTTCTCCATCAGATTTTGCAGCCGCCTTTGCTGTTGTTCTTGATAAGCCTTGAACTGGCTTTTAAAATGCTCATTTGCCTTTACGTCCGACTCCATCGTTCACTAAAAGCACAACAAGTAAATAAAAAGCCACAGAGAGCAGAGATCAACATCACTTTGAAGAACATCCTCTTCTAGCAGCTGCTTTGCAGTTTGTCCTCACTGACCTCTGCAGTCCCCCTGCCACCTCCCCCTCTCAGCCACTGTGCTCCTCAGCCCCACAGCCCTTCCTTTCAAGTGCCTTTTTCCATAAACAACTTTCAAAGAGTCTTCCAAACAGTTTTTGGGTCTTTTTCACTCTGGCATTCAAAGAGCAATGCTTTAAAAATGTTTTTAAACAGATCTGTTTAAATAAACATTTTTTACAGAAGAGCAAGTTGGGGTCAAATCCAAGTGAAGTTGGCAACCACGTTGTGCTGACTACAGGGAACACAGAGTGGGGCCATCCAGCCTTCAAAGAAAGGTGTGGATCCCCCCGTTTTTGGGTTAACGTGAGACTGGGGAAGACTGAGCTCTGTTTATCCTAATCCTATCCTATCTATCCCATCCCTTTGGACACTAGACACCAGGAGTGCGCTTACATCTTTCCCCCAAATTTCCAAGCATTCAGTGATAAAACAAGCCTTATGGAGACCAGCTAAGGGAACTGGGGTTGTTTAGCCTGGAGAAGATGAGACTGAGAGGAGACCTTATTGCCCTCTACAACTACCTAAAAGGAGGTTGTAGTGAGGCTGGTGTTGGTCTCTTCTCCCAAATTGCTGATGACAGGACGAGAGGAAATGGCCTCAAGTTCCGTCAGGGGAAGTTTAGGTTGGAGATTAGGAAGAAGTTCTTTCCTGAGAGGGTGGTTGGGCACTGGAATGGGCTGCCCAGGGAGGTGGTGGAGTCACTGTCCCTGGAGATGGTCAAAGAACGGGTTGCTGAGGCACTTGAGGCCATCGTCTGATGGTCTCATGGTTAGGAATATGATGGGATAAAGGTTGGACTTGATGATCCTGGAGGTCCCTTCCAACCATAACGATTCTATGATTCTATAACATTAAAGCAGTGACATTGCCACCCATTTAAATGTCTAGAGCTTTACTTAGTATGGCTGGAGACAATCAGCTTTCTGATGTATTCCAGCCCACTCTCCTTCTGTTTGACATTTCCTGTCAGCAAAAACACCCAGAGCACCTTTGGGCTGGGAAAAGCAATCAGTAAAAACTTCCAGAGGAGTAATTAGGGCAGGGCTGTCCTCACCCTAAGGCAGCAATCGTGCTGATAAGGTCCCCAAACGTACACCGTGCCCCTTTGTGCCTGTGGGTACGGGGGGGGGGGGGCACAGACCCATTGCAGGCAGCTTCACCTCCACGCCTGTGGAGTGACTTAAGGAGCAGAGTCCGGTGCCACTGCACAGCCCAGGGGCCTCGTGGGGATGACTGATAGCCCAGGGGCAACCTTTAGCCCTCCAGCCTACCTGGGTGCCGCCTCCAGCCCTGGCACGGAGGGATTTGCCCCACGCCCGGCCTGGTCCT
>VZRW01007890.1:0-68534 GCA_013398125.1 Aegotheles bennettii | reverse complement strand
TCTGTGATTCTGTGATCTTCCTTAGACCAGCAGTAGTCTGAGGTGGAGGGAACCCATAGAGACTGTGCCCTTGAATTTTTTTAAAAACTAAAGAACAGTACTTTTGTGTGAACAGACCAAAGCAAGTTGCTGAATTTGTACACTGCACAGAGAGAGTCTCTATCACAGTCAATGTGATGCATTCCTCCATTTATATTGGAAAAGCAATTGGTTGATTGAGTTTATGAAAGTACATTTTGCCTGAGCTCATAATCCAGAAGATTCTTATTCTGGGAAATGAAAAATTGTATTGTAATCTAGTTATCCTTTACTTTCACAATGTCAGGAAGTCTTGTGGAAGTTAATCAAAGACTATTTCTTGGCTGCAGTTTGAGTTTGTAATTTTATCTCCATCTCTTACCTGAGAAGTTTTTAAAAGATTGTTGACAAAGTCCATATTGTTCATGCATTTTTCATATTTTGATGGCGGTGCTTTCCCACATTCTATTTAATTTTTACTTCTATTGTTTTACACTAGGTTTCTGGCTTTTACTTTTTTGTTCTCTTTTTATTTCCTTCCCCAGTCTCTAAAACATTTCATGAATATGAAAAAGGTAAAGGGAAACCCAGCATTACAAGAAAAACTTCGTCAGGAAATTGTCTCCTAATTGCTTCTCCAGTTGTAATGGTCAAAATGAAAATGTGTGAAAGTTAGTTATCTCATTGTCAATATATTAAAACAAAAAAACAAAAAACCCAAACCAGTGCAGATGTTAGAAGTATCAGTATTTTAATGTTGGAGTTTTCATGTTGTCCTATAAAACAATATAAAATCAGTATTTCCGTCTAAACTTCTAATTAAAAAATTATTTTGAATTTTTGTCTCATGAAAGCAGTGTGGCAAGATGGTTTGTCAGAGTTATTACTTCTATTCCTGAAACAATTTTTTAAAAATGTGGTCCAGTTTTACAAACATTTTAAATTTGTCAGAGCTGAATAAAACAATGCAATATGGATCTGCAATTATATTCTTCTGAACAGCCTCAGTATTTTTTTCAGTATCATTACTAAGTGGCTTTGAAAAACTGCAAAAAGACAGAACCATGACAATAATTTGCACATTTAGCATGCCTCGTTCTTTATTTTACCTTATCATTGGAAAACCCACCTTCATATGCGCAAAGGCGATCACAGCATGATTTCATTAGTTACTGGAGGTAGAGTGAAACACTAAATACACTAAACTTCCAAATTCTGTTTTTGTCCCTTCCCAATTTCTGCTGGATTATCTGATACCTGTTTTGTGAATGATGATACCTATAGCAGTTCCCACACAATGAATAGTCAAAAATGTCACTGGTAGCTGAGGCTGTTGCAGTTTAAGGGCTGCTGTTGGGATGATCTACATTCAGGAAGGTATGGAGCATGCTCTGATGGTGACAGAATGACTCTGCTGTAGGACAAACTTCGTCACAGCACGTGACATGCAAGGGGGCTCACAGGAGTCTTCACAGTGAGTCTACTGCATCTAGCTTACCTGCACCTGCTCTGCAGCATTGCCTCTGAGTTTGTAGAGCACCTTGATATATTAGAAGTCCAGTGAAAGTAATAGTTTATGGTGAAGCTTTTCTCCTGCTTTCTTGGAAAAATCAAAAAATATATCAATACAAAGATGACTATTATATACCTGAAGACATCATCTGCCCTGACAATTGGCAAATGTGGTTCAGTCCTTGTAAACATTTTACTTGTGAACTTGTTTACAAAATTCCTGAAGGGAAAAATCCAGATATAGGTCCTGAAAAGCAGTAGATGTGCCTTGTTCTGCTTCCAGATGAGGAAGTGCAGGCTCCCTAGTACTCCAGCCTCATGGTTCCCAGACAATGAAGTCTTACAGCCAGATCTCACCTGTACTCTTCATTAACTTCAGAGGAACTGAAGTTCCCAAATCTGCTGCAACAAATTTTGTTTGCTCCTACTTTGCAGAACTGGTGAGAATTCAGCCTGTGTCACTTAGTCCATCTGAACTGGAACTTGCAGATTTTATCGTGACTTTGCTGAAATGACCTTTCTCACTAAGTGCTGCAGAAAGGAGCCCTTTTAGAGCTGGAAAACCTTATTCTTCTTGGACATTTAAAAATGTGCTTAAAAACTGTCTGGGAATGATTTATAACACTGACTGGACCAACTATATTTCAATAGTGATGCATAAATCTTCTAACAAATAAGCTATCTAACAGAATTATAGGCAGAAAGGGGTGTTTTCCTTCTCTAAAATGAAAATATATTTGGAATGATGCCTATAGTTAAACCTTGTTCACACTTTGATCTCGTGTGAATAAATTTTATAGTTTTTATTATCCTTGACTTTGAAAACCCCTCATATATGCTTTAAAAAGACTAATGACAAAACTTGCTTACAAGATCCTGGGAATGAATGTGTAGTGTGGCTTAGGGCAATGATGAAGAGTCATTTTATTGTAATAACATGAAACAAAGTTTATTATGGTAAAGAAAACAATATTATACTTGCAACCACTGTCTGAATCTGTTCTACTATGAAGTTTCTGTTTATTGCTTCAGCTTCAATCTGTTCCTCTCTTTTTTCTGCCTGCTTTCTTTCTTGCTGCCATTTTAGAAAAAAAAATCTCATATCCTCAGTGGCTGCTGGTACCTTTAAAATATTTTCATATAATTTATTTAATATAAAACTTAAAGTATGTGCAGAGAAATCTTAAATGTATTCAAATATCTGACTCTGAAAGGGACATGTAACTTTTGTTGACATATACACAAAATCTCTATACTTAAATTTATCTTTTCTGAGTAATTTTCTATAATTTGATACTGACCTAGATATATTATAATGTACATTTAAATACTGAAGATTGACAGAGAGTGTGGCTTTCAATCCACTCAGTTATGTAAATTTAGTTATGTTCACAGTGGGAGCTGTACGTCTGAAATTATTTATTACCCTTCATAAATTCAGTCCAAATTTCTACCTGTTTATCCATTTTGTGATTTTATGAAGAAATTAGTCTGGCAAATGCAATAACAATAAAAAAATGTATTCATTCATCTTAAGTAATCTTTGTGAGATAGCTAATTCTAAAGATTAAATGGTTGGTAATGAAATTGCCTACAAATCTGAATTATAATCCTACATATTAACACTACCTAAAACAATCACAGTACCCAAGGAGCAAATGCAGGGAAATAATCCTCTGTCTGTACAATTTATCTTTCATCCTCTAACAAGAGATATGTAGCATGTGATCATTAACTGAGTAAATGGGGGAACATGCACTTCCTTATATGATCATCATTATCTCCTGGGCTGACGTGATTCCTGCTTCAGTCCTCTTACTTCAACCTGAAACATGCAGTGCAGAGGAGTTCAGAAGAGCAGAAACCATATTTACATAAATACAAGGAACAGGACCTGATTCTCCTTTACTTGTAGATCTTGCAACACAGTATAAAGTATAATTATAACTAGAAAGGTGTGTAAAGGAAGTACAAAACACTTACAAGGGGGCATTACCACAGTTTAAACATAGACTAAGATCCATTTATGCCATTAAGCACTTTAGTGATGGCTTAGTATACGTAGCTGGCAGGTTTGGAGAGTTACTATTTTCCCAAGTTACTTGCATTTTTAGATCCGGTATCTTTTTTGTCCCCTTTTCTTGGAGCTGTAATAACAGGAAACCCCTCTGATAATGCTGACTTAGGATCTTGTTCAAAAGAATTGTGATGCCTGTTTTTAAGCTCCTGGAGAATATATTATTTCACCTTTTACAACTTACTGACTCCTTTTTCTCAAACATGTTTCTTCTATATACTAAACATTTTAATTTCTTTATTTCTTTGTTCCTTTATAGATCTTTTTCACGATATGTACAACTGAATCCTATATGAACACACATACACATACATTTAAATATAAATATTTAACAATATTTTTAAATAATATAAATGTGCAAATATCTTATTTTTAATAAAAATAACATGTAAACTCAATATATGTAAGATCTTTATACATGTATCTTTGTTACTAGATTCATCTTCAAGAGATTGATTCTTGCCCAGAATCTACTCACTCTTATTGCTGATTATTTAATTAATTTAATTACTAAATGTCTGTGCACATTTTGTAAACATCCCTACGAGAGCACTCCTGGACTCTGTCCTGCTTCCTTTGAGCCACACTCTGCAGCCCTCCCCCACGGTAGAAAGTACTTGCACTGCATCATGGTCAGTCTCAGACAACATCAGTCTTTAATAATGCCTGTCTTCAGAAATGCACATAAAACTGTATATTAATTCATCCAAAGTCTTCCTTATGTGACCATATTTTTAGAAATCAGGATGTGGCAGCAGCTGCATTTCCAGTTTTCTAATACAAGAGTATTACTACTCGTTAATGTAGACAAGCAGAGAATTGAGACCAGTTCTTCCATCATGATGATAATCTGGCAAATTTTGTATAATCTACCTGTTTTTGTTAAGGCTGTCTTATTTTAGTGATGAATTCACTATGCTATAGTCTCCTTCTCCACTCTATTGCTTTTTTATGAGAACACCTGTAGAATCCATTTGTAGAAAAATACATAATACCTTCCATTTCTCCTCACTATCTTACCTTGAAGGCAGTGGAACTATGTATAAAATTAGGGTTTCATTCTTATTTTTTTCTTTTGTCCTCCTAAGTATTTTATATTTTGTCCTCTTTGAGTATTTACCTTAGGGCAAGAGAAACTTTCACTGGGGCTATGGAGTGATAAGGCTTTTCCAATCTAGCTCTGTATTTCTCACCTCCAGAATATGGATGGAATGCAATTGTCTTAGTCCTTTGTCATAGAATCCTAGAATCAGAGCAGTTTGGATTGGAAGGGACCTTTAAAGATCATCTAGTCCAACCCCCCCTGCAATGGGCAGAGTCACCTTTTAATGTCCTAATTTTTGTACCCTCCTTTTTGAGAAGACAAGGAGGCATGCTTTAAAATAAAAGATATGCATTCATTCTGAGGTACTGTGTAATTCATGTATCTTTCCAATTATTCTTTACATTTAGTACTCAGACATCCTCAGCAGATAAACATTCAGTGCTATAAACCCAAGCTTTACCTGTTCTTATGTTGCCTCAGAGGGTTGTTTTTTGCAGAGTTAATATCACTGTTATGGGTACCACCTTGTCTTGAGCACCTGTGTCCAACTTAAAATTAAAAAGTGTTCCATTTGTTTTCAGGCTGACAGTTCATTCATCTTCTGCTGTTACTTTGGCCATTACTGCAATGAAGAACAGCTCTGAGCTAATAGCTCTGTAGTCCTCCTCTTTTACCTTGCTATCTATTCATATTCTGCTAGTACTTGCAACCTCTGGCAACATGATAAAATCCACTGCACTTCTTATATCTTCTTCCAAAAACTTATATCTTCTTCCAAAATCAGTTACAGAGGCGAGTGTTGTTTGCTACAGGATGTACTTGTTCATGTGCTGCTTTTTGAGGCTGCCAGCTTCCTGTTATGTGTCTCTTCACTGAAAATATTTTAAATTCTGTGCAATCTCATTTTCAGGAGTATCATTTCTTTTCTTCAGTATCTCTGAGTTGCGTTGTAAGAAATGAACTTTCTTAATTTCCAGAAATTCCTCTTCTGGTTTGACCTAGGTCATAGCTGTGAGCTGACCTCTTTTTGCAGAGACTCAGCCTCTAGTACTGTAAGAAGGACTGACTGTTCACCTCAGATGTAGCAAAGCTTCTTCAGTTGTTCATCTTTCTTAGCTGACTCTTTGAAAATGGGTCATTCTTGTTTCAGGTACTCATGAAGTACATTAGCATTCAGTATTACAACTGGTCTTAAAGCACTTAAAATATTGAATTTTTCATAACTTAAGCCACTTCTTGGCTGTTACTTCTTTCTGACTAAAATAGGTTTCTTACAGGTAAAGATGTGCTCCAGAAGTATTTCACCCCTGATGGCATTACAAACCACTCCCTTCTCCACATACTTCCTTATTTTGTTTTATTCGAAGTGTCATATAGTGGTCAACAATCACTCCTAGCTAATAACTCCAACAAAACACTACTCTATTCAGTATCTCGACATCTGAAAATTTGGTTCTATGAAAGATTTCTGTTTTCACACCCTCATAGGGGGACAGTTTCTACACAGCCTTAATCACAGCACTGAACCAACATGTGTGTTACAATCTGTGGTAGCTGTATAGTAGGTAATTTCTTAGTCAGTACCTGGAATACAGAATGGTCCTACCTAAACATTCCTGATCTATATCTCTTAATTTCCTAAATTTAAGAAGGAAGAGTGTTGAGAGAGAACATCATATTCACTTTGAAATATATTTCTATTAAGTATGAAGTAGCTTAAAATTAAAATTAAATACTAAAAACATGAAATTAAGAGGAGGAGGTATAAGGAAAATAGTGTCTGAAATTATTAGGAAATGTATGGAAAATAAACCAGAAATCATTGGTATTCCAGTGTCCAACACCATCATGCATCTGTATTTTATATATTGAGTACAGTGTGCAAGACAATAAAACTAGAAAGGTAGAGCAAATGGTTATGAGCATGATGTTGAATATGGAGCGGTTTCTCCCACTTGGGAAAGAAATCAGGGATAAACATAGTAATAGCAAATTATGCATGGTAGGGGAATAGGAAAGGAGACAGGACTAATTTAGAATTTCTCCCAGCACTAAGTTTATAGAACACATTTTTTAGGCAGTAGCTATAAAACCAAGAAAAGAAAATGCATTTTCCAAACAAGAAAAAATTTCAAGGAACCATTACCACTGAATTTTTAAGGGCTGCTTGTGCGGGTTCACAGGAAGAGTTGACATATTCACAGAAGACAGGTCCATTAACAGCTGTCTATTAATAAGATGACATTTGCCAGAGCTGAAATACAACTGGAACACACCTTTATCTGTAAGAAAGTAAGTATTTCAGTCAAAAAGAAATAACAGCCATAAGTGGCTAAGTTTATGTCATCTGATGCAAACTTTGGTTAGGAGTGCTTTTCATCTACAGTTAGGAAGGTGTATCAGGGGAACTGTTTCGATACAATGAATTACTTATTGCCAAACTGTTTTTTTCTAAAGATCAGTGTTGTCCATGATCACAGAGAGAGCTGAGAACCTCTTTCTTCACATGCTTGAAGACCAGTATTGCATCACTGATGATGAGAAATGAAGGTTACTATCACAGGTTCCACAATTACAGGAAAACTGTCGTTGTACGGGATGGACGCGACATACAAAGAATAGTGATCCAAAAACAGCTAACAGATAACTGCGCATATTTTATTGTTCTAACAAGCCCTTATATACCTTTAAGTAAGGGGTATGTGCACAGGTATAATTGGTTCAACAAAAGATCAACAGTTCATGATTGGATAACTTTCTTTCTCATCTGCAACTTCGATAAGCTGCTTCTTCTGGTGGTCTGCCAGCTCCTTAATCTTGTTTTCTCTGCTCTTCTCAGGACTCCCCAGGCTCTTCCCAGGTCTTCCCAGGCTCTTCAAGGGTACACGGTTATCTGCTCAGGGTCGATATCAAACTTACATTCCGATCCCTCGGACCAGCCGAGGTTTCCCACAGAACACTGTCCACCGCCCAAAGAAATTACTTTTTGAACTTCTGCAGTTGACCATTATGCAATTTTATTAATCTGACTAAGGTACAAACACAGATGAAAGGTGAAAAATGAAAAACAAAAGATATTTTATATGGAAAACCCCTTTGTCAGTTGTCCCATGGATGCATACACATTATTTAATAAACTTGCAGTGGCAAAGTAGGCAAGGTTTTAATTTAGAAAATTATTTACAGTGTCTTATATCTGAAGGAAATATACTAATGTTATGTTTGGATATAAATACTCTTTCAAATTCCAAAAGTAATGCATACAGAATGTAGCATATAATCAACATTTAATTGGGATAAATATATTCAGGATTAATCATTTTGACAGTTTTGTTTTAATGTGTACTTATAAGTTATAAAGGAAATGGTTGTCTAATTTTCACTGTTATTATCTTTTGCTTTTCCCAGTAATAGACTCAGAGTAGCATAAACAGATATTTTCTTTTTCCAAATTCTGAAATAAAATTAGGAGTCTATTCTTACCTCCTCAGGTTACTTGTTGCAGAAATGTCAGAGAAGATACTGCTATGTTAAGGAAGTGACATAAACTTTGTAATTCTTTAGTCAATGCCAGTTACTGTGTTTGTTTATTTTTATTATGATATGGACAACTGTGTCTTCTGAGGAAACTCCAGCTCCAGTCTAGCGGAGAGCTAAATCACTGGATAAACATAGAAACAGCCTATGCATACAAGACACTTTTGGGTTGCTATATATATATAGGAATAATATCTTTGTGTTGGCTCCAAGCCTTGGCTGAGTATATATCCCATTTTTATATACCCTGATCTACACAGAGGGTAATTAAAGCAATTGGAGTCATCATACAAACTTAAAAAAGAACTGCTTTTTCTGGTTTTTCTTCTTTTTAAGATACCTTTTGGAGGAAATATGAAAATAACAGTGACTTCTCTCAGGTCTACTGCATCAGGATAATTGCAGACTAAAGCAGACTCTGATCCATAACTTCTTCAGCATTTATATTAGATAGTACTGACCTCAAGACTCCTCTGAGAAAGGGACAGGGACACAAATCTTATTCAAAGAAGAATAAGCAACCGATTTTCAAAGTAATATGCTAGAAAGGATATATTTCTTCTTTAGGCCAATATCCAGTTTGTTATAGTTGATTTGAAAACATCTGTGATAACACTGAGAAGGGTTTGTTAAACCTCACCTTGCTCTTAAACTGAAAACACAGCAATCATTTCTATGCATTCTGTTCTACAAACAAATTTTTTTATTGAACAATAGGGCTTAAAGAAATTTCCATCTTGTTCTAATATTTTTGTTACATCAACACCCCTTTTGGAACTGAATTATACTGAAAATCTGTAGACTTTTAATTTCAAAATAGACTTCACCACAGAGACAGCTGGATTTAGTTTAACACCAGCTCTTAAATGTTTCAATTACACTTACTTCTTCTGAGCTCTGACCCTCAAGTATATGGTGATGTCCAGCAGCACCTTACTTCCAAAGCCCCTAATTCAGCAATCACAGCTCCTATCGGTCTCATTTTCACATTTCACTTTCTGAACAGCACTCTCTCCTTGATTTTTAGGCTCAGACAGCTGTCAGAAACAACACCCTGTTAGGTAGTTCTTTATAGCCAGTGACATGTTGTGACTCAGGTGACTTATTTTTTAACAGGAGTAGGGCATGGACAGAGTCTGGCAATAATACAGCTTTTCAAAAGTGCCTTTGGAAGTTAATAGAAGTTCCTTCACAACTACATTATGATTTTTTGACCAGAAAATGAACTACTCTGTGAAAATAAATGGCTGTGATTGTTTACAAATGGTATACAGGCCTAAAGTTAGTATACTTCCCTAAAGGATATCAGAAAATATAATGTTTGCTCTTTGAGCATATTGGATTCATTAAAGCTGCTTCTATTTTAAGCCCTAAAGTACGAAAACATCTATCATTGGGTAGCTTCAGTCCAAAGGATTCTGAAAAGCAGAGAAAGCACTGGACTTGTGGAAAAAATGAAAAAAATGTTGGGAGTGGGTAAAAGCATGTTAACATGTTCCAGTTCCAACCCTCATGGAAAGCAAAGATCTCTTTAACCTATTTTTATTTTTTGCTCAGAGGTGGAGGAAAGAAAAGTTGGAAAACAGCTGAAAAAAAAAGACTTCTAAAAGAAAGGATACTCCAGACCCTTGAGATACTTAGGAAAAATATCCTGTTATCCAAGTATATTGTATAAATAAGGAAAGACAGTGGCCTTTAACTGTGTTGGGTGGTCAGTTCTCTCCCTATCCCTCCTGATGAATTATACTTACTGTAATCACATTCCCCTCTATATTTTTTTTCCAAATTACTTGGAGAGCAAAGGTGCTCCCCTGCATAATCAGGAGTGGTAGAAGCTTGAGTAGAAACCTGGAAAGAAGGAGCAAGGGGAAGGCAGTGTTATGCTAGAATTCTGCTTCCTACCCTAATAACGACTGGTTCATTGCTACTCTTGGGCTACATCCAATATCTCAGAGAAAACTGGGTGCAGAAACTAGCTATCACATAGTCAAAACAAAGTCATTTGCTGCTACCATGAAAGAATTCTGGCATTCTTGAAAATCCCACCCTAGCCTATGCCATGTTTGTGTTCTTTGTTAAGACCTTTGTGTCAAGGACCCTGTACCAGGCTGAACACCTGGCAAAATAGTACCTAAACTCAGTATGGCATATTTTTACTTCATTTGATTAGTTAGGTAACTGCAAGATCACATAAGGTCCCACAGAATCTTTTTTGCTCCATTTGTATCATGCTGCTTTTTAATCTACCTACAGATATTAAAAATATTTTACTGTATAGCATATCTTTTAAGAAGTGATGCCCTTATTGATTTACCTACTTTAACTGCCTGAATAAAGAATATTCTCAGAGCATAGTATTATGCAGCACAACATGGCACATAAGCCAGCTATTACAGACACTTGCCTTTAACTTTATTAGCAGACCAGCATGTTTGCTTCTCTTCTATCTTTCCAAAGATAAATGTTCTGTTTGTGAAGAGGATGGTTGGATATGCCATATGCAAAATGTCATCTGCAGAACCAGTGTTGAGAAGATGTGGCCTTTGCCAATGCAGAAACAGCAAAAAATATTTAACTCTTCCCCTTCAAAATTAATACAAAAGTGGAAAAGGAAATACACATAAAAAGTAAATCCAGCTCAATGATCAGTCACCATTCCTGCAGCAGTAAACTAGAGAGTCAGCAGGAAATAATGTGTAGAAACAACTTCAGAAAGCTTAAGAAGTACAAAAGGTTTGCCAAAACATACAGTCAACAAAAGAAGAAAGTCCAGAAAAATACAGATGACCTGAGGAGAACAGAGCTAAGAGTTACTGTAAAATATCTTGGAAGTCAGAGAGACCAAATTCCGAGATAATAAAGAGGGCAACAGAAAATGCCTGGTTAAGGAAACCAGTGACCAAAAGCACTGCAGGGTGCCAGACAAGAATCGGACTATATAGTACTACAGGGTCAAGATATAATTGTAGACAGTCCATTATACGTAAAGTGCACTGCACATCAAAGTATACTTGTGAAATGAAAGGAATTAATGTGTTTTCAGGTAACAGAAGGGTGTGAAAACCATTTTCTTTAGTCAATGAAAGTCATGTAAGTTGTGTAAATGTGAAAAAGTCTCCTTACAAGGTATATCTGAAATGGCTAAATCACCCAATACTTCCATACCCTGACTTTTGAAAGTTTCTTGATACCTCTCTAACCCCAAGATATGTTTCAGGTTCTGGGCACCCACTGGGCATGTGTCTCCTGGCAGGGAAGCAAAGGCAGATGCTGCTGCTGCCCTCACAAAACTTTAAAGCATCAACATCTTTCAGCACAAAACCAAATGCTCTCATGCTAAGTTATGACAGAACAAGTCCCAAAGCCAACTGGAACAAAAACATCTTGATGGCAGTTAGAAAGCCAGGCAAGCTGTGATATGATCAGCCCTTGTTGAAAACTCAGTTTGAAAATCCTAGTGCTTACAAAATAAGCACATAAGTCAAAAAAAAATATTTTCAAACCTAGTTAATGTCTCTTCTATCTGGTGATGTTTATGACAAATAAAATTTGACAATGAAAATGGTTACATGACAGCATCTGGACTCTGGTGGAGGGAGCAAGGTTCAGCATGCAGTTCAGAAAAGCAATGGGGTCTTTTTGTTTTAGGTGAGCATGAGTAGTAACAGCATCAAGTGCTTGAAGGCCTTTCTAGAGCTCAGGTTAGTGTATTAATGTGTTAATTTAACTTTTCTAATAAGTATTGCTGTTTGGCCAAGTAACCCAGTCCATTTCATTTTGTAAGGTGCTATAGAAATTCATGAGGCACAGAAGCATTATAGTCTGAAGAAGCATTCATGAATATTCTGCCTCTCCTCCTTCCTAAGGTACAAAACTTCACATAGAGATTTCTGCATCAAATCTAAAAATCAGGAGAGATAATACAACATATATATATGTACTTTCTTTGTAGCACACATTTTTAGGCACATCCTGATCTGAAGGTATCAAATCATGGAGAACCGCTTTTCGTTGATTAAACATGGCAGAAGCTACAAGCGAGTCTGAGGCAGAGAAAGGGGAAAAACATGGGAGTAAGTGATAAAATCCAGGTGTTAGAGAATGAGAGTGTGGAAAGTCTAAGGGGTCATAATCTCAAAATTATTTTCCTTGCTAAATAAATATCAGCTGCAGTTCAAAATTTGGCAAATATATATGCTGAAACAAAGTAGCCAGAGAAGCAAGATGATGCTGGATGCTACAGCAAGAATTAACTAGGCACAACAGGGTGAAATTAAACTGACAAATGAAAAAAAAATTGTGAAGCTGCAGAATTTGTTTGAATTTGTTGATTTGGGCACTTAAAATAGGACTACATGATGTCTAATACTCCCTGCTGGAAGGCATAAGAATATGGACTGTGACTTAGTAAATCCTTCATCTGTGAAACTCTGCCATAGTTTTTAGGTGATTGTCTTGTTTCAGTTCAGTAGTATTCATCCAGCATGTCACTTTGGGAGTTTGTGAAATACCATATACTCTTTGACTAGAACAGCTACCAACTAACAAAGACTTGGAGTGCAAATGACAATGAATATTAAAATAAACCCAACTTTGCATCCAGAAAAATGGTTATGGAAACCACTGTATTTCATTAACATGATAGGGAGATTTTTCTAAAGGAAATTTCCCATAATTCTTCTCTGTCCATTCCACACGTCTTCACCATATACAATGTAAATATCTCTTATACCAATAATTTTCACAGCAGAAAAAGACGGTGAGACTGCAGGGTGGACAGCTAGAGGTGCTATTTCTCACCTGTTACTTGTCATTTATTTCATACACTCATGAAATACTCAAAAGATTGTAGTGAACTTGTGTCTACAGAAATGCTAACTCGAGTTCACTTCAAAGACACATTGTTTGGGTTGTATTCTCCTGCTTAAACAAAACTTAATTGTTATGCTGTCATAACAGCAATTGGGTTTCAGCGAGGAACTTGGACAAAATAATGATGATGGACTTACCTGGTTATCATATGTATATCTTGCCTTGAAAAAAAATCAAGATAGGTCATTGGCGCACATTTCAAACACCTGATGAACAGACTACTGTTGACTTCACTGGGCTTTCGAATATACCCATTGCCATCAAGATGAAAAACTGCAGGCACTTAAAGTAAAGGTTCTGGATGGATTGAAAGACTAGATTTATTATCCCTCTAACTGCATAACTGCAGGAAATTAGTATGCAATATATCACTGTACACAAGCAACCTCACATTCAAATTCAGGATCTGATATGCTGGCAAAAATATAAACTAAAATAACGGCTCTTATTATCTCTGTTTAGTTCTGAAATCAACTACTTTCTAAAGTGAATTTGAATTTTATATTTACATAGACAACTGAATGAGATGTTGTTCACAAATAAGCTTCCAGACAGACCCAGGATAAAAGATATCCTGCATTACAGGAGTGAAATGAAGAACCATTAATAACATGTAGTCATCAGCAAGGTATTTTTTTATATTAGTCTTCTGCTGGGCATAAATTTTGTTTAATCAGCAAAGTGTTATCAGAAGAGAATTTAGCTGCCAGGAATTTCTTCATAGTACTACTGTGAAGTACAATATATGCAATGGTTTTTCAAATTATATATTAGGGGGGGACTGAGTGAATGTGAAACCATGAAGCAGTGCTGATCTACAGAACAAAGAATTATCCATGCCACAAATAGGCCACCTTATGAAAATGAAAATATGTTATAAAACGACTTTGCTTTTAGCACAAAGAAGAAAACACAGCCCCTATAAGGATGGGAGAAGTGAGAAATAGTTTCTGTCAAATCTGGCATAGAAGAGGGTTGAGTGAGTATATTTGCATGCTTTAAGACACCAAGGGAAGCAGCAGACTAAAAGTTGAAAGTAGTTTCTACAGTCAATGATACAAACATGTTGGACACACACTGGTAACTATGTAGGAAAAAAGTCCAAATCTTCAAAAACACATATTTGCCAAAAATAGCTACTCACTAGCCAAGTTTGCACAGTGAGTTGTTTCAGTTGTTTTGTGGAATAAACCAACATCCTTTTTTTCCTCTGTGAAGAAATAGATTTTCAGGGTAGGATTACAAAGCCCAGTATGTGACTCTCCATGTCCAGGTCCATAGAGGTTGTAGCACTGCTTAGATTCTCTGACCCTGAAGGCACAGGATAAGCTTTTGGGGAAGAGAGAAGTGGAAGAACTGCAGTTTATGCAAAATGTTTGTTCTTTACTTCTGCAAAGACAAGTCACAAGTGTAATCTTGGCCCTTAGAAAAATTTGGGGAATGATGCAACTGAGGTGAAGTTTAAAGGAAGTAATGTTAGAAGGTGTTACCACAGCTCTACTACTTCTACCCAGCACCTGGGACAGGCTGGCTGTTCAAGAAAATAGACTGCCTCAAGACTACTTGCTACCAGCCCCTCGGGATTCTCTTTGTTGATGAGCAGCAACAAGAAATTGCATTAGGTTGAGCTGAATCATCTAGGGTTCTTTAGCTCTTCTTTGTTTTGTTTCTTTTATAGTTTTTTTTCCAAACCTGTTGATCAGTTTATGGCTTTATTTGTCACAAATCATTTCAGTATCCTCCAGAATACATTTTTGATGAACTGGCTATTCAAAAACATTGCTCAATTCTACCCAGTGGGAATAATTCATCCCTAGATTTCTCAGAAAGGATGCTGCTTCACACTCATAACTTGGAGAAGTCAGAAAAGGATGCCCTTCTCCCAGTGCTGCAAAGCTGCTGTTTTTTAAAAACTACATCTGGGAAGAATTTATACTCTACCGAAATCCATACCATGAATAATTTCTTGAAAAGTTTGTTAAACAATTATAGTCTTCACAGGTATGAAAAATAATTATAGATCACTACACATATTGTTCAATAATGCATGAAAATAATGACTATTAATCACTTAAACAAAAGATTTCTCCAATTGCCAAACATAGTCATAATATATGTATATGCAAAGTAATAATAAAATGTTGTATCTTTTGCCAAAAAATATATAAATAGAATTTCTTATTCTTTACTCTTTGGTTCCTCCTCTTCTGGTCTGAACTTAAGTATATTCAAATAATGAATGTGACTATGCCTCGTTGATAACATAGAAGATTCTGTGCTCCAATGTGCAAACTGTTCTTATTTCACTACCAAGCAAGTACAATCAGGTCTTCACTCACACATCACAGATCTGTACTTTGGTCATTTCTCAGACCAAAGGTTTTTTTTAATCCGGTCTACTTTGTTTCTCCTATGAATGCACCCTTCTGTGTTCCTAAAAATCAAACTTTCTACCCCAAACATTTTGTCATCATATTGGGTGGTTTGATATTTTGAAATCTTTATAACATCTTCCAGTAGATAACAAATGAAGACAAAAGCATAAATGGACATTGAAAGCCAAGCCTTCACACCTGTGTTTCTTACTATTAGAAGCATTACCCTTTGTAGGAAGTGCTACACTACCATCACTGCTAAGCAAAGAAATTTAGAGTTGGCCAGATGGTTTTCAATTCCTATGTTTGCAAAAACTAATATTTATATAAGAAGACAGGGGAGTCTCAGTGAGACAGCAGCCATAAATTATTCCGGCACTCATCTGGAGGAGACATCTCCATTCTAGCACATGTTTATAATTGAAACATGGTCCAGCTTTTCCAAACCTCCACTGAGTGACTCAGAAGGACAGTTCCATGTGTGGTGTATGCCACGCTGTCCTGCAGCTAATATTCTTTCACTTGGACTCATTCACATCCACCCAGCACTGGGACATTTTGAAATCAGCACTCCTTTTTCTGATCAAGCCTCCTAAGCCCCCTTGCTCTACCATCATGCTGTACACATTTTACATTTGCATCTGGCATTTTTCATATTTCATGTTTGGGAAAGCTGAACTGAAGACAGCAATTTGTAAATCTGGAGGCCAAAGTATGCATATCTCATGTTTCATCCCATCCCTCTACTGGCATTTTTGAGGCAGTTTGTAAGAAACCCTGCTAAACAGCTTTGTAGTGTTGAATGCAAACAGGTTTTGGAGATGCATTAAATTCAGAGAATATGAAGAAAGGACTTATGAGGTGGAAAAGAATAAGTGGTTAGAGGAATCCAAGCTCTTACGAACAGCTCTTTGCTGATACTTGTTCAACATCTGTGAAATTAAGGAAGGAAGCCTGCAGATGGCTGGACTGATGAGGCAGTGGTGAGTTTAATCTGAGATGCTGCATTTAATGACAGGAATAAAATGAGGAATGTATTCCAATCTTCCTCTGAAGTTTAAAGACCACTTGTGAACAACATACACAATTTTCCATACAGGATTTAATTGTGATTAATATGTATTAAGGACTAGGTACAATGTCATAAAACTTTTATCATGTTTCATGTGGGGATTTTGATGTACTTTATATGGGGATTTTAACACTGTGCACATTTAGAGACTAAAATAAAGCATCTGAAGGTTCAGTGAATGCAGGCATTTTAATTAATTGTTCAATGAATTTGTGAAGTGAAGGTGGGCATTTTAATGAATTGCTCAAGACTGGAGTCCACAAATGCAAGATAATTTCAATTAATTTTTAATAAATAGCAATGGGGATGCCAAATTAAATGCTGGAAATAGTAGAGAAGAAAAGGATTAAACACATACTGTGACCAGTAAAAAAGTATTATTAAACATGTATAATCATGTGCAAACTTAAAACCTTAAGCACAAATTAAACAGGAGAGGCTTATATAGGTTATTTTACAGTACCCCATTTTGGTATCCACCATGCCTTCCAGGGAACCTCTTTACCCTTCCATTATCTTCCCCAGCTGTGCCTGTGATGATTCTACCATATCTTTGGCTTTCTCTTTTTTTTCTCTCTTGCTTCCATTCCCTTCTTCCTTCCACTCCCTTAGTGTACATATAGAATTTTTTTATAAAGGCAATACCACTGAAAGAGGTTAAACACTGCAGGGAGACTCCAGTAGTCTGTCCCTGTTTTGGAAAATGAAACACATTAGGTGTGTTCTCCAAAAATAAAAACATCATCTATTGAAGAGATACACGTCCAGCTGAGAATCTACGTAGTGATGTCTTTTGCCAGAATGGTGTTTTCAGAGCTGGGAACAGGGTGAAAGAGAATCACAGGCACTATAGAATGTGCCAAGGGAATTGCATTGCCATGCAATCTGTGCATCAAATTAAAGCATAATCTTTGGTTTATTTTTCTAAAAAAAACCCACTCATGGATCAACGTAATGGGTGCTACAAAATAGCTAGAATTCCATAGTAACCAAATAGCTCTAGCTGTACTAGAGATGTGCAGGCTTCCTGGTTCTATTCTTTATATTTCTACATCCAATTTAGTTTCAAGGATGCTGTGGGAGACAGTGTCAAATGCCTTATTGAAACCAAGATAAACCACATTTACTGCTCTACCATCATCTACCCACTTAGTTACATCCTCATAGAAAGCTATTAGGTTGGTCAAACATGACATCCCTTTGGTAAAACCATGTTGACTGCTACTAATGAGCCTTTTATCCTTGATATGCCTGGAGACGGTGTCAAGGAGAAGTTGTTCCATCACCTTTTCAGGGATGGAGGTGAGGCTAACCGGTCTATAATTACCCAGGTCCTCCTTCTTGCCCTTTTTGTAGACTGGAGTGACATTTGCTTTCCTCCAGTCCTCAGGCACCTCTCCTGTTGCCCATGACTTACCAAAGATGATGGAGATGAGGCAGGAGATCTGATTCAGGTACCTGAAGTCATGCCGAATAGACTGTAGCTGTAAAGTAGCAGTGAATAGCATAGTCTTATTGAGCCAGCATGACCTGGCAGTAGCAGGTGGTTGCAGTAGAGGACTTTGCACATGCTCAGCCACCCTTTATAAATAAATCTGACTTGGGTGGAAAATGTCACCTCTCACTGAAAGCTACTTCCACTATGCATTTATAACTGTACCTGGAAACAGTGAATTGTTATATAGCAACAAATATTTTTTGAGAACGCTGGGTATTTAAGCATAGAACCGTGTAAATTAACAACAACAAAAAAAATATAATCAAGCATAGAAAAACATTCAACTGGTACAAACTGACAACTAATCAAATTATTTCAATCTGCCATTATTGCTCCCACATGGCAAGATCGCTTGTGCTTTCCTATTGGGAAAATTGTGGCTATGACTTTTCACCTTGTCTTTCTATCATGGATGCAAGGAGTCAGCATAAATTAGGCTTTCAGAAGTAGATGTTACATTCATATCCTCAAAGCATTTCTTTCAGGTCTCTTACTACAGGTATATTGTAACATTCCATTTGAAAATCACAGATCTTCGATCTCATTTATTTGTTAAAGTTTCTGTCCTATTGTAAGAAAAGTCATCTTCTCATTAAAAAACTGGAATTAATGTACTTTTTATTTAGTACTTCTTCAAACCTAAAAGCCAGAAGATTTATAAACAAACAGGGTTCTATTTTTAAATGCTTAATTGCCACACACTCAATTGATCAATTTCACTGGAATTGAGAGGCTAGAAAGGGATTTTTCTATAAATCTGAGGCTAAATAGAATGACAGGGACCTCCTGTTCTCCTCAAAGTTTGCCTAAGGATCTTACACATAGACAACAGATGTAAAACAAAAACCGGAAAAAAACAAATAATGCACTACTCTTCAAATTTGCTTGAAGTTTTTGAAATAGAGGACAGAATATGATATGTTTGAAGTCAAGTCAAAATAAAGCAAGCGTGATCTTTCTAGCAATAGTAAAAAGCACTCGGTCAAACTCTCACTTACTTAATCTCTAATGATATTTCCATGTTAATGTTACACTAATCTGAAAATTTTACTCATGCTGTGAAGTCCCAGAGTTTAGACATGTAATTGAAATCCCTTCTACCAGACTGATAAGCTATTGCCATGGCTCACATTCCTGCTTCTGAATAATCTGTTACCTTGTTTGGCCTCCATGCCATAATTTACTCTTTCTTCACATCATTACTGTTTAGCTGTAACAACAATTCCAAGAAGGAGTGAGAGGTAAGTCCTGAATCTTTTCTGGTTACCTCTCCTGTAAGTACTAAACATTTGCTTTAGAAGACAACAGAAAGAGCTGTTACTATTTATTTGATTTGGAGACTTAAAGAAGCTAGTTCCCCCAAGCTCTGTGTCTGAGACTGAAAGTATCCCAGTCAAAGTCTACCATGTTCCCACAAAAATAGCACGGCATGTAATACCCCATTAGCTGAATCTTCATTCTTTCCCAGTAATGCATTTATTTTAATGAAATATCTTTGTGTGTTTTTTTTAAAAAAGTCATTTAGTAGGAGAAGTTAAACCCTATCTGGAAAGAAGAAGAGAGATGTCATGAAGCCAAAGGAAAAATGTTGTATACTCCCAAAAAAACAAGTATTAATAGCAAAATAGTTAATAATGGATACATATCACTAACTGCACAACAGTTGTTCTCACAGGTAAACATAGGATTTCTTCAGAGACAGAGTGGAACAGGACACACTTGCTCTATCAGAGTCCCTCTGAGGTGTAAGAGTAGTTCTGAGATCTCAGGATATGTCCAACTTCTGTATTAGCAATACAGCAGTTTCTCCTCTTTGGCAGCCAAATATAATTGTTTCATGGCACATAACAAGTGCAGTCACACAACTTTTAGTGACATTTAGGATTCAAAGTAATTACTTCCCTTTCAAGCATAGGGCAGATGTGCTGTTGAAGCAGTGATCTGATGTCACAGTATCAAGCAGTACATGGGTACATGTGGGCCTCCACACTTAGATGCATCAGACTTAATTGTATTGGACTGTGTACAGGAAAAAAAGAAAATTAATTTTTCAATGAAGCTTTTCCTGTGGCGGGAAATTTTATTTCTCTGAAAGGAATCTTTTTGTGAGGTTGTTCTAGTTTTGACATAACTTTAACAGAAAATTATTTTAACAACATTTTTTCATCTCCAGGATGATGTTTCTAGTCAAAATGTGGGAGGGAATGAGCAAGTCCATAGACATGCCTACAGGTAGGGCACAGACTCTGGTTATGGGACAACAAGATTCAAGTCTGTCCTCTCATTTAGACTAAAGATTTCGTCTCAGATATTTTATATCATAAAGTAATGTATGACACCTACATAGTAATACTAATACCTAGTCTAGTACTATTCAGACTATCTTACTGAAGTTGTTTTTTTCCAGAAAAAAATGTAAAGAAAGAGTAAAGAGTGTAAAGAGTAAAGAAGACCTAGGGCTGCAGAATCTGACTCAAATCCAGTGGTTATAAATATTTAAGGGTGCTGAAGACTCAGCATGATATTTATTTCCCCTAACTCTAAGACACAAACAAAAATACATCTGATGTAACTAGCTAAAAACCTTTTATAGACAACTGAGAGAAACAGGTATTTCTAGGGTGCAATATATCACTAAAATGATATTACCATGAATTACACTGACTGTAGAAACTGTCTTTCACCTGGAATATTTTCCCTTTTTTCCTGTTGCTTATTTAGCTTCTTTTTGTCTTTTTATTTCCTCTCTTTTCCTCCAGAGATTCCTTATTCCTTTAAATCTTTTCCCAATTAGCTTTTTTTATTATCAAGTAACAGTCTTAAGATATTTTTCCTATTTCAGTGAGTTCATTTTTATTGGAGTCCAATTTGTAATGCAAGTAATTTTCCAGCTTTTTCGAGAGTGCCTCTGCTGTTTCTAGATCTTCACACTTCCTTGTGATGTTTCCTGCTCTAACAATTAATGTGGCAGGCAACAGGGTGGCATGGTGATTCACGGGACTTTTTTCTTCTCCTATAGAGATAAGAGTGTCTTATAAGGTAGGTTTTCTTCTCTGTTATTCCTCTGGTTACATGTGAAATTTTTTATATTTCATCCTCTCTGCACTATTGGTTGTTTGTTGATTTGACTACTCTCTTGTTACTTTACAAAATAAAATATTTTTCTGAGATATTCAAAACTTTGTAGTTAAGAACCTGGAATTGCTGTGGATTTTGGCTCTGGGTATCCACGGGCTCTTTCAGTTTCTTAATTTCAACAATCTTCTAAATTTAACGTGGCTTATAACTTTTTTATATAAATATTTTAGTAGAGATTCCAAATATTTTTTCCTTCTTCCCCTGCCAGAAATGCAAAAGTTAATCCTAAAAAATTCTATGGATTTGTAATTTAATTTCTTATTGTTGTTAATTTTATGAGGTGTTTTAGCTCACTATTGCCTTATCCTCTTATGGAATTTTAAACTCAGTTAACCTTACTCCTGAGGTAAGGCCAGTCAAAGCGGTCTTTCCGTCCATCATGGAGACATCCAGAGAGATTAGAAATCACTTATACATCTGTAGGGAAGGTAGCATTGCCTTCTCTCTCCTTCACTTAAGTTTCTGTGATAGATGACATTTCATCTCAATTTTTCTCTTTATCTAGGTGACCTGTGGTTAAAGGGTTTCTGAACCAGAGATGGGAGGTTTGTTTTAACAGCCCTTGATGGACTGTATTTCTATGGGTTCCACCAATTACAAAAAACAGTTGGGCTATACAACATCTGCAACAATTTCCACAGAGACTTTACATGTATGAGAAAGCATTTCCACTGGTATGCTTCCACCCTGTCAACCGATCTTTTGACGTGATGTCTCCTCTGTTTTTTTATTGAGACAGTGTAAATTATCTTTTCCTAATTTTATTCTCTGAACTGGTTATGCTTTCTTAGCCTTTTAGAACATGTGCTAACAGTGTATGCGCTATTCCACTTTTTCAGGTTGAAGAGATCAGTCAGTGCTTATCAGGGGCGTTTCTTCAGTTCTTTGTCAACATCTTTGTCCATATCCTTGTCACTTTTCCCTCTTTTAGTTTTACATTTTTGATGTGGAAAACTGGAATGACATATGATATTCAAGGGCAAGGGACTACAATACCTTGTAGTCTTTTCAGTTTGTTTGCCAAAAAAACCCAAAAAAACAAACTAAAGAACCCAGAAAGAAAAATGTGAGACAAAGGCCTGACTATCACAGTGATTTGTGCACTGGGCTAGGGGTTTTGCAATGATTTTCTGGACTATTAAGCTAATATGTAAAACAAGGCAGAATGAACACTACCAACCACTCAGTTTATCAGCAGGACTTGGTACTGACCCAGGAAGTAATGTCGAAGGAAGGAAGGAAGGGTCTGAGCAAGTTTGGTAAATGGAAATTTTGGTGTATTGTGGGCAAAAGACCCAAAATGGCCTTGTAAAGGAGAAATAAATAGCCCATCAAAAGCAGTTTTCCCTAGGGACAGTACACCAGCTCTTGTAATTTGGGAAAGTGTTTATCTGAAATATATATTTATCTGTGCTTTATATAAACACAGCTATTATTTCAGAAGTCCAAGCATCTAAGGCAGATATTCCTGCAATTTTCCCCTCAAGGTCATCAAACAGCGATTCTTGTGTTTTGTTGCATCTGTCATTTGCATCTCTGTCCTTACTGCTGTGAACCAGAGTACGTGTCACCAACAGACACACACACAACCTGTCATGGGGGATCCTTAAACGGGAGTCTCCCAAGAGGAGTTGAGGAATAGCGGGACCACATTAAAAAAATTTTCTTGCATCACTGGCATAATTTTTCAAGACAAACCTGCAGATATATTGCATTTGCTGTTCCACTCTGTTAAATATATAAAACTGTTTGTTGTTGCATGAATGTCATCCATTGTACAGTGTGTATATTCTGGTTGAGTTGAAATAATTTTCAGGAGTTTACCCTTTCCCATTTCTATTGTCTGATATTTTAAGGTCACAGGACCCAACCTGGTTTTGTCATAGGACTGCCTGACATTTCTGTGCTGAAACTGTATTAGTCATCCTGGAGGTAAACGAGCATCAGGCCCCAAATGTAAGTATCACTGTGAGCATATGAATGGATTCTCAGGTGGCTTATAGAGACAGAACTGTTTTCTTTTGTTTTGTTCATGCTTTCAATATTATGACAGACTACTACTGTTCATTGAAAACCTTAACTGACCCCAGATCAGAATTTTTAGGCGGTGCCAGTCTGTAGTTACATAGCTGTTCACCTAGTTTATGACTATGAGACAGAATATACTAAAAGTCTTTGCCTTTAAAGAAGAAATCCCATGTACGGTTTCAGACGGGAGTAAATATAACTAGGCGGAATAGCAACTGAAAAATATGGTTGGGCTGTTAATCACATGCAAGTGAAGATATCATGTTTATTTATTATTTTTTGAGCATAACGTAGCTGGTATGTTTCCACGTACACGTGCAAGTCTGTGACTTGTGAATTTTTGTGTGCTCTTATATTATTGCCCAAAAAGAATAACATATGGACAGTAAAACACATGCTGTGGTTCAGTGACAATTTTGGAGAACAAATAATACTGGGACAACAATATGGGGCAGCCCTGAGGAAACCTGTGTCTGCAATGCCAATGCAGTCAAAAGCAGTTAATGTAGTGGGGTCAGTTTGATCAGTCCCATTTCGCTTCAGGATGCTGCTGCTTTTATATGAGATGCAGATCACAATATTCTCCCCTAGGAGGGTGGGAGGTGATGGAGTTTTTAAGCCATCAAGGGCCAGACTTGATCCTGGCTCACTGAGTGTACAACTTTGTCCAGCAAAACCTTACCAGCTCTGAAGGCAACCGTAACACTTCCCAGAGCCTCAGTCACTGTGGCTGCTCTTGTGCCTCTTGTGGCGTGAGGCTGATGGGAAAGATGTCTTCTTTAGTGCTTGTGCCAAGAGGATTTTTTTCTGATTGGATTAAAGGCATTTAGCCTTCATTTTACACCACTGACAGTCTTTCATCCAACACAGAGGAATGGGAGGGGAAATCAGTTTTTCAGTAATGAGGAAAAAGGAGTACCTGTGGGACTTAACAATGGGCACAATACAGCAAGCTTGGAGAGCAGGATCTGAAGTGGTATTATTTGTCTTTCCCATAAAAGGTTTGACTAAAGGGACTTAATTTTGTGGGTTTTTTAATACTATCATTTTAAACCAAATCCTAATGTCCTCAAAGTTCAGCTGCCTTCACAGTTACATCAGATTTACACAAGCAGAAAGCTCCCTTAGTTTCAGGGGAGCTAATCCCAGTTAATTTAAAGTGCTGTAAATCAAAGACAATATAGAGAAGGAACAGCTCAAAGTCAGGTTAATAGGAACATGACCTGAGTTAGGGCCAAGTACAGTGGCCATTAGTGTGCAGTGAAACAAAGACCTCCATCTTCAGGAACAGTTGCCAAAAGCCTATGCCTTTTTCCTTCATAGTCTTTGACCTCACCATAGTGCTTTAATTTATGTTTCAATCCATTTCCACTCTGCTGCTAATTTTAACCTGTCTTTCCATGTTTCTCTGTATATGAAATTACTATATGATCTCTCTTCTTTTCCTTCCCCTTCTACTCTGTCTATCCTAGATATAGATATCCTACATGAGATCCTAGTATTCTTCCACGTGGTCCCATCCTGAAAGGTTGTTTGGAAGGACTGTTATAGCATTCCCTGGAGGATGTTACAAGAGCATCATCTTGATATTGGAGAAAGAGTGACGCATCCCAGCAGACAAGGGTGATCTTTAATGTAACGTGGAAAGAATTACAGATGGAAGATCGTAACCATAAAGTTTTAAAGATGAAGCTGCAACTGGGTAGCCTGACTGAATGAATAACTGAAATTTTTTATACCCCTTTGAATTTTTATAAAGAATAGTATAGTTTCAAATGACTTGATATTGGAGATCTTGAACTCACATAATAAAGCCCACAAAACCCTGTCTTTGGAATGAAGTGTGATTTTGCTGATAGGTCACATTTTCCTCTCATAAGAGAAGGACCATTTTCACAGAGAATTTTCAAAATAGTTTTCTCAACTATAATTGGAGATTAGGCAATAAAACATAGTTTTGGTAAGAAAACAACTTTTTTTCTAGAAGTCTAGTGAAAATCAGTTGTATCATTAATGTTTTGTTACTGGAGAAGTGAGCTGTGGTTATGGCTCAACAGACCCTGGAATATTTTCAGCACAAATTATGCCAGAAATATCACACGGAGAAAAATCCTTCATTCCCCCTATATTCCCCCTTGTACTGAGAGCTGTAATTACAAGCTTCTTATTGAGTAATATTATGGAGACACCTACTTGCCCTGCTGTACCTAAGGATTTGTTAATGCTTCCATTATAAACCTCATTTTTTAGGGGTTCACAGGACTGTAAAATTTTGCTCGGGACTGAAAACTGGCATAAGATCATTGTAAAAAAGCATGGTTTTTCCCATAATTAGTTCTTCTTCAAATTTGATCATTGGAAAAAAAAATATAGACTACAAAAAGAAAAGCTATTTCAAAACACAGTCTTCATACGTTTCATTTGTTTTTATCCATATTACTGTAAAAAAAAATAAAAATAAAAATAAAACTAACAAATAAGTTAACATTCCAAATCCAGTTCAGCACTTACAGAACAAAGACATTCAACATTAAAGTTGGAATTGCAGTGGTCTCTTTAACAGTGGGATATCTGTCATTCCATATGAGCTGGCTACAATGGTGTGAGTTAAGCATGGAGTTACAGTTTTAATTCTGAATTTCCTTACCTTGGTGAGTTTAAGACAGATGCTTGATGCTCTTTGAATGTAGTAGTTTATATACTTTTAGTTTGAATGTAGTTTTTGGACATCATGCCCAGAACTGTTTTGAAAGTCTTTCCCCAGAGGTAGGAAAATGAAAGCATGTTGTTATTTCCCACTGCTCCCTCAAAGGAGTGGTTTTGTTTGGTGTTCTGGATTACTGTTTGGATTTTTTCCCCCGTGTTCAATCCTGTGAACAGCCCCAGTAATGTACATATGAACTTACTTTTTTCTGCTTGTGAAGACATGAGGTATCTGTATTACTTTCTGTAATCCAATGAGATATTCACATATTTTTTTCTTGTATGCTGCATGGACATTTTGAAAACTTGCTTAAAGGTATTTTGGAAGCTGTGCTAAAAAAAAAGCCTCCTGGTGGCACTCAGAGAATGATTTTATAAGTGGTTTCAAAATAAACCACATTTTGCTGAATCAATAGCTTTCATGTATATGGTAAAACCATCATTAAAGACCATGCTTCAACACAGAGTATCATGTAGCTGGTTGGAAAATGTTTTTTGTAATCTTAATTAACTCTTCCTAATATTGTTGAAAGGTATATGAAGCAGAATTTCTATTATCTGCAAAAAGTAGACTGTGGTATTTTCTATTTCATTGCTGATTAGTTTCTTTACAGTAAATTGAAAGCTCACCTAACATATACACATTAGTAAAGAAAACTTACAGTCATAGCTACTTTAGTAAAGGAAAATGTCTTCCTTCTTCACATAAGAACTGTCATAAGGACAATTAATTCAGAGTCTAATTCAAAATGTGTCAAAGTCAATCAGGTCACTAGTGTAAAGTCTACAAAGACAATAGCAGAACATTCAGCCTCCAGCTACCAGAGATAGAAGTATATGCTAAAATCTAAGCTTCTAAGTAGCAGAAATAATGTCAACTTCTGGCACCTTTGCCACTAGCTGTCTTTAACCCTTCCTTACCCACATACAGATCTTTGCACAATCAAGGTCTGAGTGATCTCCAGTGTTCCTTTTTGAGTTGCACTGATATGGTCATATTTACTGGTAATGATGCTTCTGAAAGAACTACCACCTACTTCTCTTGTTACTTCTGTTCAGTCATGTTAGTTTCAGCTGCAGATAATTTTTTCATACTTTTTTTTCAGATGTTCATATTATTATTTTTTTTTAATTCCTCTTTCTAGGCTGACTTTTTCCAGCTGCTTTCAAGTCCAGAAGGTAAATATTGGAACATTTGAGTAAAATCCCTTTAACCACTTTTACATCATTGACAAAGCCTGCTGAAGCCAATGGAAAGATGCCCGCTGACTTCAATATTCTTTGGATCACACACTTGCTGTGTGAAATAGAAGTTTTTTTCCTTTTGTTGTTTAAACTCATATATTCTTCACCATCATGGGTTATAAATTATCCAGGAGGATTCTTTGCTAGCACAGAATTTATAATCACCATAAGCAGGAGCTTTTCCCAATAGCTACGCTTCTGGACCTACCTTACTTTCTTCCTCTTTAACACCAATATCATTTAAACATCTATATATGCCTTCTACATCTTATACATTTAAGAACCAAGATAGGGAATCTAAAGATGCATGATTCTGTCAGACAGACACCACCTTTGCTGTGAAACAAAGAACATTATCTTGAGATCAGTGGTTCATATATAATATGACTAAATATCCTGGTCAACTGGCAGGTCATGCAGAATGACTTTATATCAATGGGCATCTCAAGTGCTGTAATAGTTGCAGGAACAGAAGAAGCTAGGGCTACAAAAAGAAGAGGATTTGGGGTGGTAATGCATGATTCTTCAGATGTGAGCACAGTAAAGACCTTGGAGGAAAAGTGTATGTCAGTAGCTATTAAAATATACAGGTGAAGCCAAAGGACATGAGGGAATTCAGAGAAGAAGTCTGAGATACTGTGCACCACAGGTAAAGGTTGGTGAAAGCTCTTCAGCAAGTATTTAATTCACTGCAAAAATGGTGTATTGGCCCAGTAAATGGTCTTGAATATGAATTGAATTCTCTGAGTAGTTTTTATGCTTTAAAGGTACATATGTATTTGGAAGACTTGATAAAATCAAAGAGGAGGAGAAGGAAGAAGCAGGGGATTTACTTTCTGATCCACACTTTGCCTTAGCAGAATGGATGCATAGTTGTATCACCAGAGGGTAGTTTTTTCTTCCATAGATTGTCCTTCATAGCAAAATTCAATAAATCTGGCAGGATACTGGTAAAGAGCTGTTATAGTTTGAGGGGACAGGCGACATTCTTACGGCTTCTGCTGCAAAGACCCAATGAGGGAGGGGTGGAGTTTAGGACCCTGTTGTGAAAAGGGGTCTGGGGTATCAGGTATCAGTATCCCCTCCCATTTCCTGCCAAGCTCTATAAATCCAGGAGGACAGGAAGTTCGCGCTCTCTTCTGCTCTCTTCCTCTCTCTTGCTCTCAGTCTCCTGCGCTCCTTTTCCTGCCTGTCGCCATGTGGAGCCAGCCCGGAGGAGGCCCAGCCTTTTGTTACCAGCTTGCCACGTGCTCTGCAGCATCTGACTGCATCCGGTGCTGGGGTTTTGGACTCTTTTTTATCCCCATTGGCTTTGCAGTGAAGGACCTTTCGGGAGCTTGTGTCAGCGGTCGTTGGAGTTTGGGTTGTATATCATTGTGTATATATATTTTCCCCTTTTTCCCCACCTGTCACTCCCTTTCCCTGTGCCATTAAATTTGTTATCGTTTTAATTTCCAACCGTTGAGCCTTTCTTCCTTGCTCCCCTTCTATTTTCTGAGGGGAGTGATAGAAACAAAACCCTGTCTGGGTTGTGGCTTGCCCTGGCCGTTTCTAAACCAGGACAAGAGCAAATGAGAATGATTGCATAGTCTAGGGGTTAACAACTCCAAGGAGAGCTCTAGCCCATAATCCAGAAAAATATCTTATAATTTAAGGAGGTCTGCTACTGGAGAACACTTTCTAGCACCATCAGAGATTTTTTTCCAAGCTGTAAAGTCCATCAGAAAAAAGGTCAATCCCCTGGTTTTGGGATGGGGGAAGTACCCACTCTGGCTTTTTAAGGACCACATGTCACCTTGCTTCTGTTTCTTAACTATGCCCAAGAGGCAATTGAAACATTTCCTTTCAGACTGAGTTGAAAATATAAGGTAAAAGCTTTCCTGTTTTACATGCAAACAAACCAAACTAAACAGAACAGAAACTCTTATTTGAATCTCACCCATCTTGTAACATTACTTTTGGTCAGTCTAATTATTATTTGCCCTTGTTCTAAAGAGCAAGGTTATAGTAAGGGCTTTCCCACAGACATGGAGATTTAACAGGTCACCTGTTAAAATGCTGAACAGGTGTTTGTTAAAAATACAGTGCTGCATTCAAAAGAAGTCAGGTACACTGTCTGAAATACAAGGTTAAGATCCACAGATACATAGAGAACAGTGTAGGTCATCTTCTCCAACTGCCCCACTCACAGCAGACTGATTTATTGGAGTTTGTCTCAGGTTTTTACCTTGCAACACAGAGTTTTCATTAAGTCCAGTCATGTCCAGAACTTCATTGAACTAACTGGAAGGAAAGCTGTGATTAAAAGACAGATTTATTTGAATCATGAGGCAGAATTACTGAATGCACTAGTGGAAAACTGCAGGGTCTTCATTCTATAATTTGTTGCATTTCTTTCATTCAAACTACACTAGATAACACACATAACTGTTGTGAAAGAAGAAAGGGGAAGTATGTGCAACACTGACTGGTTCATATTCAGAGTACTCAAATGCTTTCAGCTGTCTGTCAATGTAGTCATGAGAGTGTTTGTGGCATACCAACCAGAGTTATCTTAAGCATTGTAGTAAGGGTTCCTAATGACAAGCTGCAAAATGTTTGTACCTTCTGAGTCAACCCACATCTAATTTGCTGAGGAATTTCTTGATTCACCTGCTGGGTAGAACAAAAGTAGAATAAAAAAACATTAAAAGAATGTGAACAAGCCATTTGATAGGAAGCATTTTGTTTTCTTTTTATTCTGCTTTTCAAACCAGAGAGAAAGATCAGATAACTTCTTTTAGAAACACTTTCTCACAATCAGATTTCATTTCAAGAGTTAAGACCCTAACAGGAAAATATTTGTAACAAAAAAGCAAGATAAAGAAGTGAAAGATGCTGAAAGAAAAGGAATAAAAAGTGATAGTATATATTCTCTTAAGCAGGTGTTAGGCAGAGATAAGAGGAGAAGACAGGAATAAAATAGAAATAAAAAAGTTCCTGCATCTGTGATTGCAAGTGATCAAGACATTAGATGATGTATAAATCATTTTCAGCCTGTCATATCTGAAATACCACATGTAGAGGGAATTTCAGGGCAAGGGGGGGTGTCACCAAAATGTTAGCCTTGCAGGTTGTGGAGGCCTTGTTTTATTTCAGACATTAGAGTGTTTCTGACAGATGTTGAGCCTGCCTGAGGTCTCTGTAGGACAGAATAGTGAAGCTCTGCCTTCAGCTGGTCTATCTGCACTGCAGCGACAATAACCAACCTCAATGGACCCATGCTGATTTAGAGCAGATGACAAGCTGGTCTTCTATTGTTATGAATGATTTGCCCTAATTGAGAGCTTTTCACCAAATATGAGTTGAGATTAAGACTGAAAAAGAGTGAGAGGAAAGGAAGTATCGCACCTTGTGAGAAAGACAAACCCATGGTCCCTAGACTGTATACTTATCTGGAAAAGGTGCTAGGAGTGTTTTACACAGTTTGGCAGCTTAAATGTTCATTATCTCTGTCAGTTGTACATGAATTAACTACAACACCAAGGGCTCACTGTGCTCCTGTCAGCTAGAATGCATTCCAATAGTTAAAAGATGTAAAAACGTCTAAGCTTGAACCTGCATTTAATTATCTGGTCTGGAAACAAGGGTGTAAAAGAGAAGTGTCTGAAAATTAGGTAGGTGTCCAATTCTTGCTCTTATTTTTGACTTTTTTTCACAGCTGATTAAATTAAAATAGCTCACTTAATAAATTCAAATTTTATGTGGTTTTTACCATGGAGTACTGAATGCAGGTCTATAGTAGGTAGGTCCTATTAGTTTTCTTCCTTCAAATCAGCTTTAATTGACACTGATGTTAAACAATCATTAACCTGAGAAGAAACTTAGCTTAGTTATTATCTCTTCTATAACAGTTATCTCTTATCTTTAATCTTACAAAAGTAATGTAATTGAAAAAGAATATAGCTTATTTAGAGCTATAAGTACATAGGTTACTACTATAATGAAATTAATTTAAAATACCATGGATCACCCCCAACTAATCGAAAACACACTTCCGAGGACCTTTTTCATAGACTCTGTTGGAAACTGGGGAATTGCCTCAAGTTTAATATTCCTTCAACATTTAAGAACAATTGCCTTGTAGGAGACTTCTGGGTAACTGAGCTGTTTTCTGCTATTCTGGAGAAACTGAAATATAAAATTACTTTCTACTTTTTCAAGCTTAGCATTAAAACCAAAAGGTTTTGTTTCCCAGTATGTCCAGGTTATTTACACTCCCTCTGATTGTTTGAAATCTTTTCACTTGTACCCTAGCTTATTCCTGCCCAGGTTAGTCATTAGCCCTGAAAATAGTTCCAACCATGACAAAATAGAACATAACACAAACAAACCTACCACCTCAAACAAAATACATCTTCCAGTTCTATACTTGAGGGTTAAGCACATTTGAGGCAGTAACAGCTTTCCCATTGATTTCACTAGATGCGGGATCAAATACTGGAGCCTTAGCTAGGGCTGAGGATCTGGCCATCAGAGACAACAAATCACTTCTTCAGGTTCATCAAAGAAACAACTCCAAATTTACATTACTCACACTTAAGGGCTGGCTCTTCTTCCTCAGCCTATTTGGTTTAATGAGCTGGAATAGTGTTGTTTTACAGGAAAACCACTCAGTTCTGGAACTGATGACTTTCCTGCTCACTAAAAGTCCAGGTTTACCACTTATGAGGCTTCAGACCTGTCTTAATCAAATGGTAATGCAAGTGATGTGAAATTCCCAGATTACTTTTTTTTATTGCACAACTGAAACTGTGTAGGTTGGGTAACAACAGACGAATTAAACTCTGTATTAAATAACCTATTTTTACATCTGCAGGTAGACAAATAGAGAATCTTTATTTACAATTTAAAACAGTTTTCACAAAGTCCTTACAATCGAGCTTCTGTTTGATCATATTCAACCTTGCTGTAGTCCTAGTTTTAAGCATACATGACTCAGACAGAAAAGAGTTTTTAAATAATGTATGTCTCCCTCCCTACTCAGTGTGTGCTAATCAGGTTGACATCAGCTTTTTTTGGTAAATGATTTACAGCCCTAGTGCATATAATCACCTGCAGAATGTGAGTCGTGAAGAAGGTTTTTGAACCCTAAACCTCTGCAGGCATGCAAAGGAACCAGGCACCTCCTGCTCCTGGTGAGGTCTCAGCAGCCTCATAGTTTTACACAGATTCATGCTCCAATTACATCTCACAGCAGGTGTGTTCTAAATATTTTTTCTCAGGTGAAACAAACTATTTTGACAGGAAAATATTAACCAGAAGGCATGCTCAAATTTTCAGGGAACAGGCAGTCCTCTCCACACTGAATGTGTCCCTCAGTAGCTTCAGCAAAGCACAGGCTTTATTAACCTTATCCTTTACTCCCCAAAAAAGAGGTAAATAATGATTGTGATGTTAAATCCTCTTGGACCAACCTAACTGCAAATAGCAGATCTGGGATTGTATTTTATATTTTAGCTTACAGGTCTACTTCACTGTAATACTAGAAACAGTGATTTGTGTGTCCATCCCCATCACTACCACCCCTGTACTTTCCAACTCCCAGTGCTCTCAGCTGTCAGAATTGAAGTTCTTCGATTTTAGAGTTTCCTAGTGCTGGGAGCATTTCTTCTTGGGGCATGTTAAAAGAACAACACCAGAGCATTTTCTGAAAAGGTCAATCCAGCAGTATCCTTTCGGGATTCTGCAGTTTTTCTCTTCTGCACCCACCTCTTCAGAAAAGGGTTTTTGCTTTGTTTTTTAAATTTTTCTATTTCTTGGAGTAAATGGCTCTACACAGACAAAATTGCTAATAAGAGCCATCCAAACACTAAATTGAACAAAGGGGAGGTTTTCATTATGAAGAGGTGGGAGTCTGTTCAGTATGGTGTCATAGCCACCACTGCAAAATCCTTTAAAACTTTTAGTCCTTTCTACTTCAACATGAAGTAGTAAGAACAATTTTAACTTCAAGATATGAAGCAGATTCTTTGCAGAAAATAAAAAAATACACAGAAGTGAAAGGTTGAAATAAATTTTTCTCAGGTGTCAGTCTGTTTAATCCCTGCTTAAGAGAAATTTTCAAAGCATATGGTCTTACAGTTGACTCTGATATGCAGCAAATGTTTACCATTGTGGGGTTGTTTTAATATTAATCTTAACAGTCAAGTGCTTATGGCCATAAGACAGCAAAATCTGTCATCTGAAGCAGTTAAGCTGAAGTCTATTACTTTAGTTAGT
The DNA here is from genome assembly GCA_013398125.1 of Aegotheles bennettii. Classification (NCBI taxonomy): domain Eukaryota; kingdom Metazoa; phylum Chordata; class Aves; order Caprimulgiformes; family Aegothelidae; genus Aegotheles; species Aegotheles bennettii. The sequence continues at coordinate 35,153 of VZRW01007890.1, read as the reverse complement.
TATTTTTAAAAGATTACATTAAAGGAGAGAAATAGGAAGAACAAGGAATGAGGTGGTAAACCGAAGATGGAGCATGGGAACTAGAGCAGTGATGTGAATCTTAGCTTAGCTGAAACCAGCAACAATGTCAGGATCATTTCAGTCCTCTTTGGTGCTTCCCTGAGAAGCCCTCAAAATCAGATAGTATCATAGAATGGTAGGGGTTGGAAGGGACCTCTGGAGATCTTGTAGTCCAACCCCCCTGTTAAAGCAGGTTCACCTAAGACAGGTTGCACAAGATTGTGTCCAGGCAGGTTTTCAATATCTCTGGAGAAGAGGACTCTGGAGATAGTAAAGACCTGTGTTGTCCCAGTGCTTTTCTGAATCCCACACCCCTCTATTTTGTCCATTGGTGCCTCGTGTGAAAACCTCCATATAGGGTGAAAGTGTAAGCTATTGTTCTGTTGCATGTCTATGTTTCATTTCTACCACCCACTATTTTGATCTAGACCACTGCTAGTTATGAGACTCACTCTTTAAATCACCTTTTTCTTTGGTTTTGTTGAAGTTTTTTCCCTATTTCCATTTATCTAGCTGTAATTTTGAGCAGTTGTATAGGTTTTGTACACTTTCATACAGCTGCAGAGAACTATCTACAATAACACTGAACTCACTTCATGTTATGGTGGCCAGCTGAGGGCATAACCAGTACAGAGAGTGTAAAGTCAGAATACAAACACCTTTGCGCTCTTACAGTTTCAAAACAGCTCTGAACTGCTTCCTTCCAAGCATTCAGGGTTCATGGAATCAGGAGTGTCTGGCTATGAACCAGGCACTGAGCTGGGATGGGACCAAGTAATGTCCTGAAATGATAGATTTTTAAAATGACATGATTCCTTCAAAACATGGGAAATTCCTAAATGGCCTCTTAAACAACTTTTAAATTGCTTCTACACTTTTGGGCTGTATGGCCCAGGCACTGCCTCTCCACGGTACAAAAATGGTATTCAGCAGGAGCCATGAAAATTGTTAATTGTTTTCTTCTGGATTAGATATCCATGAGCCTTAGAGCTGAGAAGCTAAGTCTAATATCAGATGTGGCAAAAGAAAAAAAAACCAAGAGAATTTTTCAGTAAGTGAATTACACTTTTAATATGCTGTTCTCTGCCGGTGGCTCTGTGAATAAAAGAATTTGCTACCATATAGAACTGCTACCTACGATCACGCCCAAAAGCATGGGTAGAGTTCATTAAAAAAGATGTTAAAAGACTGCTGTTAAGGATGCCAAATCAAGCCTTTAAAAAGTAAGAAATGACAATAATAAGACTGGATCACCAACAGCTTTCCTGAGCATAATGATGTAGCGTTTAATTATATTATGCTAATCCCCCCCTCCCTTCTTTTTTTTCTTTTTACTTGATCAGTGCCTCATTCAAATTTGGTCATCCTGATCCAAGTCCTGTTGAAATATTTGAAACACTCCCACTTCTTTAAATGTTGCAGGAGTCCTTAAATTATGCATTTGTTTGATATTTAATTTCTGTTTCACTATAAAAAGTTAAACAAAAGTGAAAGCCCCTTTCCACCATGATTCCCCAGCATTGCTAAATGAAGATTGCATTTAATACTGATTTCCTCATCATCTTTTCGATAGCTTTTGTCGTAATATCTGAATGCTCAGCCCATATTAGTGAGCTGAACAACATCTGACTAGCTCTTCCAGTCACATTAAAGACTGATCATAATTCATATACACAAGCAGGAAGAATTAAAATTTCATTCATTTTCATTTCCTAATTTCTGAGTACTTGGTTTGGCAACCTTTACTTTTTTTAACATAATGTAATGTTCTTTTTTTAAAAAAAAAAAGTAACACTTAATTAGATTACAGGCCATTTTCATGCCATCTCTTCTGCTGCTGGATGATTGCCTTGCCAAATTTTTAGCACTTTCTTCAGACTCCAACATTGCTAACATTTGAAGAAGGAAGAAAATAGATGAGCAATCTACATTTAGGAACAGCTCTCACTCTCCCTTTACACACTTATTGCCATGTTCTTAATTTAGAAGGCTGCCTGCCTTGCTACCACTTATTGGTTCTCAACTAGTGCAATTCTTTAAAAAGAGACAGATTCCTGACAAATTAGATCCTTTTAAAATCTGACTACAACAAAATAAGAAATCATAGGGAAATAAAGACTAGTAGCCATCAGTCTACTGTTTACCATTTTATCCCTTGTAATTGTCACTATGGCATGGCAGCTAATATATAAACTCTAAACTTCAATGCTATAATATATTACCAGTAAATATACAAAATTTTTATGTTTTATTGTCATGGTTTATTACATTACCCATACCACTTAGTTCCTGTGGCATATATTTTACATATAACTTCCAAGTATCCTATCTGAATCTGAAAATGTATGTTCAATTTAAGGTACTTCCTAATTTCAAAAAGAATTAATTCACAGAGCCCTCTTTGAAATCCATCCCACAAAAAAAAAGCCTCCACATTTTCATAGGTATTGTATGAAGATGGATGTGTAGCAACTTTATTAGCAGGTTGTCTTACATCGTATTCTTCTAGACAATGTTATAATTTGAAAAATATGATCATGAGGAAAATGCAATAAGGACTAATAACACTACTGATGGATGTACAATTCCCAGGGAGAGAGCTTTCACCTACTTTTATAGAAAACGTCCTCATGGTGTCGTCACCCACTCTCCAGCACAGAACAGCTACACTGTGCTGTAAACTCAAACATCTAAATGCTAATGGCTCAAGCACAACTAGGGGTTCAGTGATTTCCAAACTATTTATCATTGTTGAATTCTGTACAAGTGGAATTTATTGTCTCCAGGCCTTCAACTGACCAAACAGTGAATAAAATAAAAAAATAAATCTGCTGAATATGCATCTTTGCACAAGTTACTTCTTGTGCACTAATTCAGAGTAAAGTGTTCTCTTTAAAAGCCTTGCAGTAAGACAATCATTTGTTGTATATCCTTCTATTTTTCTTCATTTTTTTGCATGTGTTAGCTGACATTTTTCTCCACCCTTTTATCAGCCAAACTAGTTTATATTGGACACAGTGTCTGCACACTTTCCATCTTTTTTAATATTCTAGTTGGGATTTTTTCACATAATTATAAGTGAGGGTTTTTTACAATCAGGCCCCTAACCATTGACTAAACAATTCTCCTTTAAATGTCCTGTTTTCCATTTCCCTTAGCTTTTTTATTACTTCTGTCACAACAATGTTTGTAGTTCCTAGACAAGACTGGGAATCCATCATATTATTTTCTCTTTAAACACCTGATAAGAGGCAGGATCTTTTCAAAGTATTATAATCTGTATGGTCAATATAGGCAGAATATGGCAAAAAAACATAATAGTTAACTTTGTTTTATAGAGAGGAATGGAAGACACAAAACAAGTCTGGGTATTTGGGTGTTAAGTTATATATTTAAATGCCTTTAAATATCAGCCCATGAAGGACCTGAAAGGGTAGCTGGTGAGAAGCACTCCATAGCTTTAACCACAAAATATTTGAAACCTGAGAACAAGATCCACCTTCCCTTTTTCATCCATGATATGGCAGAAGGATTCTTTCTCTTTTCTCCCTCTGACTGTAAATGGTATCGGAGGCAGGCAGGTAGCCCTTCCTTCCTCACATCCTTCCTTACTGCCTGCTGAGCACCAGCTGGAGGGGTGATAGGTTGCACCATTCAACACCTCCTCCTCAGACCATGGCTCTCTGCTGCTCAGCAAGGGGTGCTTTAGCATCCTCCTCCCAGATGGGCACAAGGCAGTGGTATTTTTTACCACAGTTTTTGTCACATTTTCACAGTTGAAATCCTAAGTGTTGTTTTGTTGACACCCGCTGTACAGCAAATATAGCTCCTTACACTGCCAGCTTTCATCTTGTGCTCACCTATGTATTTAATTTCTTTCTTCATATGTTTCCAGGACACCTAGTTCCATACAAAAGACCTTTGGAAATATATTATAATTAGCTGCTCTGTTTACTGGACAGGTGCATTGGCAGACTCAGTCACTGTTAGTTGAAAACACTCATAAGCATCAGTATCTGTCATATTCTTTTCTCTCCAGTCTCTCAGCTACTATCATTCATGTATTGTTTTTCTTGGCTCTTTCTTTTAGTACTTCACTAGCTTTCAGTTACCAGCATGTATTATTTGTGTGTGTAACAATGAAAATATTTACTGTGAAGTCTTTTAATATTTTATCATATTCTGCATAGTTTTTAAATTAATCAATAAGAACAGAGTAATCCAGTGCATTTTATATGTATATTAAGGCTGAGTGAAGCCGATCTATTAATTACTAAATCCATACATGTGAATTTTGAATATAGACTCAAAACTTCCTTGAGATTTGCAGTTGAAGAATATGTCTGCAAGTTAACCGGTCTCCAGTTACATCCATATTGTCATAATTGTAGCTCCACATATGACTTCAGGATCCCCTGTCAGTCATATGTCTTCAGATGAATCACGTTCTGACTAGTTTGGAGTGAACCAGATGGTTTCCCAAGGAGAAAAACACAGAAGCAGTGTGGTAGCTTATAGTCCAACATGATTCCTAGAGGCAATATGAACACAGCTGGCTCTGGGTAATTTGGATTTCAGTCTAAATGGGTATGAAGCTACAACAAGCTTTGTAGCTATAGCCTCTGTGGCTGGGCTCATCTATAAAATGCATATAAATTTTTTTTCTCACAACATTTCCCATCTTGCTTTTGCAAACTCTTCATTTCACACTGTATCTGTAGATTAATTAGTGTAATGAGACCTTTATTCTGAGGGCATGGAAATAATTGTGTTCACTAGAATCATGGTGCAATGATGCTAAAACTGGGAGGGGAAAAATGGAATAATAAATGTTTGACTATAAGTAAGAAGTGTACAGAAACTGATATTATGAATGACAAGCATAGCCTATCAAAATAGTTGACTTTCACATGCATAGAAAAAGTACATTATGTATTAAAAAAATGCTTGTATAGTGGAAGGGTGAATTATTTAGTGTTCAACTGACATGACTTTGCTCTATGGAAGAGAAAGCAGAGGGTTTGTATATAAAATAAGAGAGACTGAGTGTCTGAATCAAGGAGAAAAATACTCAGGACAGCTGTTCTCTGCAGGAAGCAGGGCAGCCTAACTCTCCAGCTCTGGCTGTGCAGGAAAGTGGGGTGCACGTTTCCCACCTGGGAATGAACAGATTTCACTGCAGAAAGGTGCTACTCCTACCACTATTTTCTCCTCAAAGTGTAACTGTGATGCTAGCCCTGAACTCTAGCTTCTGCCTGACTTGGAACACTGAGAGTGGTAATGTGTGTTTGTCTCAAAGACTTCTCCAGCGAAGTTAATTTATTTTTCACTGAATATTTCTGTACAATTTCATATTTTTCAAATTAATTTCATAGTAGGTGGGAATGTTTTTGTGTAGCTAGTAACTCACCAGCCTTCTTCAGCATTGCTTCAGTTTCTGGGCCTTGGTGTAGTTTGGTTGGCCTTTGGTCTCTGCTGTTTGGTTTAAGCTATGCAGACAGATGGTTGTTTTTAGTGTTTCCAAAACTAATAGCCTATGGACAACACCTTTGTTTTTTTAATGTAAGAACTGTGGGTCATGTTTCTGATTCCATGTATTACTAATCTTGAATACAACTCCTCAATGTAAAAAGTTTTCCATCCTTCTTTCCTTGATATTTCCTCAATTCTTTTGTATGAATTCCCCATTTGCTTACTGTGAGCCAATCCAACTTCCAATGAAGATAATGGTATAATCAGTCACTTCAAATAGACCAGGGTTTGTGACCCACAGAATAATTTACAACATGAAGCCAATCATCATCTTGGTAGTGCAGAGAGTCCCTGACTACTGAGTTACTATAATCCATTTTGTAACAGAAGGAGAAGTATAATAAGTACACTATCACACTCAGCTGTTTCTTCAGTTGTGCAGGAACTGAACAGGAATAGTCCCCACAGAGCAGCCTACCAGCTGGGGCAGGGAGAGGTTGTGAGTGTTAGTCTGCTGGGGTACCTGGGTTTCAGCAGGGCTCTGATATTCTCCCCACAGGGGACTAGAACATCCCCTGGGGCAGGCTCCTGTTGTGCAACCCTTCCATAGTCACATCTTTCCTAATGAAAGATCCATCTAACATAGCCCATTCTTGCAAAGGGCTTCAATGAATCTGCATTTTTGCAATGAAAAATGGTTTGTCAGGAAATTCCTATCTCCTTCTAATGAGGCTGAATATCAAAAAGTGATTCCAGAGCAATGATTGCATGCTCAGTGGACACAAACACATCTAGTGATGTTTTTCAGTGTGGGAAAAAGTACAGTCTTGCAAAAATTGAAGTGCCATTGGTCTCTCACTTTCTCAACTGCCTTTCAAAACAGTATAATTTGAGAGTTCCCTGCTATGCATGTACGTAAAAAATGGTTTAAAGGGCAGAGCACTGAATGGCACTTTGCTGTTTTAAAATGCACAGTTCAATCTACAGCAAACTCATATTTCTTTCGTGAATTGTATAAAGTAAGCAGACTGTTCATGACAGCTCTATGAATAATAATGGTGATTTTATCATGATGCTTTTGCTCCTGCTGGATATTATTATGCAAGGCTATTCCACAGTAACTATTATTCAGTTGCAACTTACAGAGAATCTCAAAGGTTGCAAGTTTAATAGAGAAAAACTCTTTTCTCACTTGTCTTATTTATTTCTGTATTTACAACTCTCTGTTTAACACCTCATACAGACTTAATCCTCTACCCTTTTTCTGCGTGGAAGATGAAGATTAAGGGGAAAGATAAGCAGAGTTGTAACAGTCATCCCTCAGATGTTTTTTCCTTTCCTCTTCCCTCTCTTTTTCACCAGTCTCGTCTCTTTCCAACCACTTGCTGTTAGCCCAGCAATCTCCCAACCTGGACAACTATTTATATATTTCCATTCAGCACTTTCTCTGGGGAACCTGGTCTCTTTGTTTCCTCATCATTGCTAGAAACTACTGGCAGCCCAGAAAGGCTAATAAAATGCACAGGAGGAGGACAGAGAGATGAAGAAACCATAAGCAGGGAGAGTTAGAGTTTGAGGTCAAGAGGTCTGAATCTTCACTTTTGCAGATTCTTACCCAGAAGCTACTGTTGTATTAACACTGCCACTTCCCAGAATGGTGACAGATAAAAAAAAAGATACTCAGTTCATACCCACCTCCTTTGTTAGTTGGGAACTCCCACAGGCTATCATGGCCGCAGGGCTAACGTTACAGTCATTCAGAATCAACCTATAATTTGGGTGACCTGAAAGTGCCTCTGAATGCTCTGCATGCTTCAGAGCTCTGAAGGCAAGTGTGGGAGCTTTCTGTGTACAAAGGTATTCAAAGGCAGCCAGTGGAGACAGCAGAGAATGGCCATGCTGTGGATCAGACAGACATTAATGTCCTTAGCCAGGCAGACCTTTTCAATGCAGTGATTTTCTGCATGACTATATTAGATAAAAGCAATCAGTCTTAAAAGTTATGATGCTGTCATGAGCAAGCTTTGTTCGTATGTAGTGAAAGAGCTGTAGTGTTTGTGTAAGCAAAGCCCAGAGCAGTCCGGGAGAATAAATGAGGTATGGATTGCATTACTGATTCAAATATAAATCTGTTCAACAGATTATACCATAAAGGATAGTAACTCTAGTATTATTTTTTAATTTTTACTAGTGTCAGTGCCTTTTGAAGCAATTGCAACCTACTGCTATTTTATCTGATCTTACCTGGGAGGCCATTCTACTTTTGTCCAGTATGCAAAAGGCAGTGGACAGTATGCCAGCTGATTGGCCCTACTGTTTTCAGCTGATGCTCTTTCTTACTGTTGCCTACTGGTTCCCTCTGTGACTACCAAACTGGAGGACAGAAAAATGCCCATCACAAGCCTGGGCTTACAGGCTGACAAGAAAGAAGGAAGCGATGTCCCAGCAAGCCTGGCAACTTCTGCTATGTGCTGCAGCCCTGATACCGCTTACCTCCTGGAAGGGTGTGTTTGAGAGCAGTGGTGTCTGTACTGTACCATTCCAAATTTTCTAGGAGAGTCTACCTAATTTTCTATCTATATATGCTAGGAAAGATGAAGGCAAGAAGTAAAATATAGAATAATGACAAATTGATATTAAAACCTACATCTTGCTTTTTTCTATTGCCATCTAAATATCTACATGCATTTGCAAATTCATCCCTTCTATTTTTTACTACTAGAGTTTATTTATAAGACACTGAGGCCCTAGTCCTACAAATACTAATGCATATGTCCAGCCTTAAATATGTGCAATATCATTACTTAATAAATTTTTGAATATGTGTCTCTTTTTTTTCATTTTTTCATACAGGTGTAATATATGAGATTGTTATTGGTTCTCCTCTTACAAATTGAATTCTTTCTCTTCTGCTTGTTAATTACTGATTTTTGTTAATCCAAGCACAAAAAAACAAATCATTTCTGGTTTGAACAAAGTACTACTTAGGATATATTGGGTCTTTCAGTGTATGTCACTGGAGTCTTTAATTCTAATACATCTCCATCTTGGAAAAATCTATGAAAACGCATCACAGGATCTGTGAGCAATTTCATCCATTGATTTCTTTTTCTTTTGCCTCTTGCATATTAGTTCATGTTTCTGGAAACTGTTGAATTTTATCAAATTTTAGAGCAAATTACAACCAAAAGAGAAATAAATAAAAAGACTGACATGATTCATATAAAAAGGGGTTTATCTTAGAATAGGATTGTATGGAATCAGTTAACTTAGATGGTAGATTTCGATACTCTGCTGGCTTTTGGTAAATTATGATATGATTGTCACATTTTTCCTGGAGGCATCTCCCAGCTGCTGTACTTTAGGGAATTAGGTTGCAGCAATGAAAACACCATGTGTCTGGTGCTGTGGCATGCCAAGGGAAATGAGATCATTGTTCAGCAGATGGATTTCTCCATGGGAATTCAGTGGGCACCTTTTGGAAACAAAAATCACTAAGGTGTGGGTAACCACGGGCAAAAAATTGGATGTATGTCTACAAGAGGGAAAGTCATCATGGAGTGAATTCTGGTATAGAAAAGTACTAATTATATTGATCCTAAGGGCTGATCTTCCAAATATCCAGTGATTTATTTACACCCAGTTGCGAGAAGGAAGACTCTTTACTTTGCCTTCCAGTGCTGTCAGTGCAGGCCAAAAGTCTCTAAGGAGCATTTGTCTTGGAAGTCTTTTTCAGGTACTTCAGAGTAAAATTAAAGTCTTTAATTTGCTCAAAAATTGGACACAAAATTCCCAACAGGTACATTTTTGAAAGATATACTTCTAGTTCTTGAATGTGCTAAAATTTTCACATATAGTATTTGTTTTAATCAAAAGTATTGATTTATGTATAGAAAAAAAAATGAATGCTTATACCACTTTGAGCCACAAGTCACTATCTTAAATACATGATAATTCACTTCAGGGATATCAAGACCATTAAAACCACCTCTGCATTCAAGGATTATTGAGATCATCAGCTAGGTTAAAACCTGAACTGCAGGGCTCATAGCCATCCCTATTTTGCATGATTATCTGATATATATTTGTCCGGCCCAAAAACCTTATAGTGAAGTCCTTCAAGGAAGACTCTTTTGGAAACTTGCTTTCTCCCTGATAACTATCCGTCTGATGAAAGAAGAGAAGATTTAGAGAGCTGCTGTGTAAAAGGGAGTACAACTGTCATTCTGTGACATCAGGCCTAGCTGTAAAAGACACTGACAGGACATCCAGCCCACCACTTCTAACAGGACAAAGGGCACAGAAAAATATAATCTCAGGTTTCAACCAATGACAAGAAACAGAATTTATCTTCATTGATTTGAACTTTCAAATCCATGGCACTATGGTGCAGGGCATAACTCTGAGCAGCCCTGAAGAAGAAGGCTCATAAGGGAATATCAGATAAATGTTCTTGAGAAGTATTAGATACTTGAAGAGTATCATCCAGATAAATAAAAATTGCCACATAGGTGGCCAAAGTATGGATCTTGTAGAGGAAATGCAGGGTAGGATTCTTAAAAGATGAGGGGGGAAAGGATGCTTATTAGAGCTTTGCCTAAACTTTTGTGACTGTACCAGAAAGATTCTCCTAATTCCCACAGGCCTTGCAGCAAGCCTGCCATGATTATCTAAGTACATAGGAACATTCAAGAGAATGTCAAAACTGACACTGAGTTTGAGAGCTGAAGGGGAATGGTGAAGATCTCAACAGTGATGGTCAAAGGAGAAAGAGTGGCAGGTTCAAATTAAAGACTTATCTTTTAGCTTTGGGCAACAAGGAATCATCCTGAATACACCAAACTATCAATTCAACTCACAGAATGGAACAGAAATGGACAGGACAGGAAGGTAAAAATATTCAGACTGGTAATAATAGCATAAAATGAGAGAAAAAAAGGGTACATTGAGAAAACAGGAGTCAGTAGTGGCTTTGAAAGAGTCCCATGAAGAACAGAGAATGAGTTGCTCTAAAAGATGCTGAAAGAACAATAAAAAAGGCAGACGAAGAGTCACGAGGGAATACTGCCACAAAAGCCAAGCAAGCAAAGAGTGATCAAGGGTATCAGATTGGACAGGAAGGTCAAAGAGGACACAGAGATTCCCGTGTTAGCCAGAAAGGTCATTTGAGACCTTGGTGAATTAGTTTGAATGGGGAGGACTGAAGCCAGATTGCAATGAGTCAGAGGAAAGGGAATCAATGCAGTGGTCGTAAACAGGCCTTTCAAGTTACTCAGAAGTGAAAGGGAGAAGGGAGGGTTGCGGGGAAGGAAAAGCTGACCTATTTGCACTGGAAATTCACAAACAATATATTGCTTATCCTTTTCCCTTCCTCAATGTATGAATTACCTTATTTTTTGTTTTTGTTGTTTTCTGATGGATTTTGTGGTTGTTTTCATTTTGAAGATCAGAGAAGTTTCCAGACTCCCTGATTTTAACAACCTCCCATTAATATACCCCAGGCACCTACCCAAGGAAATGCATGTGTATAGCAGCCTGAATGAATTTCTGTCTCTTAAATTTATTACTCAGTCTTCATTTAATCATAGAGCTTCATTTGTTTTCATGATCACTGCTTGTATGATGTCTGGTACTGGAGTTTATTGGTGCCAAGCTAAAATTAAATTTGGTTTTCAATACCTGGAAATCCTACAGAAACATGAAAGGAGTGATTGTACTATAGGACACACTGTAGAGAACCCTGACTTACGATGTTGTTTCTGAAAAAACATGTCTATTCAAGGCATACATTTGATCCACTCATTACAGATTTTGTCAACCTAGTAACATTTAAAAGATATGAAAAACATTTTGATAGAAATGCAACTGCTTAGGATTTAGTCATATAATTCTCACTGGAATGAAAACGTAGCTCACAATGGGAAACATTTAAGAATTACACAGAAACATGGACTTGTGATTTCTGGCACTGCCTTTGGGGTGAGTAAGTACCCGTGCCTGGAAGAAAAACAGAGATCAGGGTTGAAAATTTCCACAACTGGCTCAAAGCAATTCTTGCTGTCTGAATATTAAGTCCACAGTTTTCACATGCCACCTTTTGCTCATGATGTCTCGATTTTGATAGAGTGAACACCCCAAAAAAAGAAAACTCCCTCTGAATCACAGTCTACTTCTGAAAACAAGACTAAAGTAATAGACAAGCTGTATACGAGACAGTCCTGCAGTCAGGGCACTGGTGACCCACAGTGCCTTTCTAGGTGGCCTGTAGAAGATATTATTGATGAGTGTTCCTTACAGAAATTCCTGACAGATAAGGAAACAGTGTCTGCAGTGCCACTTCTAGCCATGTGTCCCCTCCAACGGCATCAGCCTGGGAGCTAGGAACCCCAGATCTCCCCATGTCAGGGGCAGGCTGCTCCCCAGCTGAAATACATTTTGCTTTGCAGTCTATGGTTTCACCTGTAAAGTGGTTCTCCACAAACAAAACTTAGAGGGCACCTAGTGCAGGTTATAATGCTTCTTTAAAAAGAAAATCACTTTAATGATATTCAACTTCACCTTTCTCTCCTCCAGAGCAATAAAGCATTTTGTCTGACTTGATTTTTTTCCCTGATACCTAAATCAATAATTTCATCCATGTTAAATGAATACTATCTACAGCAGATTTAATTTCAAGTTACGAATAAATAATCTTAGAGATTTAGTTCATTTTTCAAATAATAAATTACTCTCAGTTCAGATTTTGCAAATGTGTCTTTGATTTGCAGATGTGGGTGGAATATTCTGCACAAATACATCTCCAGCTACACTGTGCTCTGAAGCTGCTCCCAGATGCTATTAATGTGGTTGGTCATCTAGTTCTTATAGAATCCATACCCAGCATTTGATGAAGTTTACAATTTAAAAAGCAATACATTCTTACTTTTAATAAGCAGTTAATAATCTTGATTACACATATATGCACACAGACACATTTAGCTCATTTATATATGAATACAAGGTTTTGAACTGAAGTTAACTGCTAAATTTCTTGTGGAGAAAGCCTGCTAAAAGAGCCTGAGCTTAAACCTCTGAAATGAAACAGTAATTCTGAGCTACATTCCCACATGGTTTACACTACTGTAATGTTACTGTGAGCAAGGTAAATACAGTAGTATTTCAGCCCAAGAACAGAGCTCACAGTCTCTACAAGTGCCCATCTGGGTGCCATTTCCCCACTCCACAGACTGGCACACGAGAACCAGCCCATGTGGTAGTGTTTCCATCCTCCCCCAGGAAAATGAATGTGTTGGAAAAGTCTGTATTACTTCTCCCAAGTTCCTTTTGGTCATGCATGCAGCTGCACAGGGAGGGGTTGAGCGCTATACCAATGTAATAGGATTGCTCTTCAACGAGTGTTTGATGTCTCCAGTTAGAGCTGTATGGCATCACACAGCTTTCTAAAAGTCCTGTATCACAGTTACATTCAGACTTAGCCATTTTAATTTCATGGATTTTTTTCTAGTATGTATCTACCATATAGAATAGTCTGTTTCTTTCTTTGTCTTCGATACATCCTCAGGAACCAATCTTATTAGGAAGAAGTACATTACAAGAAAACACATGCGATACCAAGGATTATTTATTAAGTATCTGACAGTGACATTTTATGCTCAGCCTTTCTCCCCAGTGTATGTGATGTGCAAAATGCAGATTTGCTGCCTCACCAAGGTTTGGTTTAGGTGGTTTTATCCAAATTAGGCAGGCCACTGTTAAAATTTTGCGAATTCACATATGTGATCATAGAACAATTTATCTTGGAAAAGACCTTTAAGTCTTCAAGTCCACCAATACTATAGAGTTTGCCAGGAAGTTTAATTAATGCTATGATATCTGAACAAACATTTGTAATTTTTCTAAAACATTCACACTTATGTAGTTCCCACCTGATAGGCACTACTGGCCAGGGAATCAGCCCAAAATTGTGTAAGATTTTCACATGACTACACGTGTCAGAAAGCCACTAGAAATACTGCAAACTGTGCTTGTTTTTATTTTTGCCATGTTCCTTGGTTTTCTCACAGCACCAGCTGATGCAGTGTTGATTTCCAAATTGCAAAACTAAGGGATCCTGTACCTTGTCCTTCCTCATTTCAGTACTAAGAAGCTGCAAAGTGCTGACTTTCAATGATGTTATCTTTTCTGGCAAAGTGAAAAAAATATACAGAAGAGAAAAAGGACACAGTTAAAATGGCATGGTACTTTGATGAGGGGGAACATTTGCAATTGTAATTATTTAGGTAACTGTAATCCCCAAGATACAAAATTCTTATCCTCACCCTCCCATTAAAAAATGAAGCATTCTGGCCCATTTTGCTTGACAATTGCTGTACTTTTTAAAGTCTAATGGCATGTGTTCTCTTAGCAATTAGAGTACTCTTAATAGTATTTGAGGATGGTTGAAACTCTGTGGTATGACCTCAAACTCTTTGTATAGAAAGAAAGTACCAGTTGGAGTCAGTGGACATTTTGATGAGCAAGTGTGGAACAACCCTTTAATCAGCTTGAGGGGCAAGGAAACATAGGGTAATGTGGCTGAGCCAGAGGCTGTTTTGGTATTGTGGTCAGCAGCTGAAACAGGTTGGATAGGGGAGCATGTTTGAATCAGGCCTCACTACCACATGTAGAATAACATACTAACTACACGGTTGCACTGCAGGTGAATGGAAATCCCAGTTAACTGAAGACAGGGAGAGGAAGGAGTCCTTTTTCCATAAATGCATATTTGTATCACTTATTGTAAGAAAAACCCATTCAGTCACCTGTGCTGTTTATTTTATTACTGATAAACACTTTGAAGTTATGCAGTCAAAACAATATTTAGCCCAAGAAGAACAAATGCAAAATAGTTTTAAAGAATGAAAATAAAGCATTGCCAAATGGCACACAAACTGTTTCAGATCTGTCTGTGTTTGTTTTTCCATGAAGAATTACACATTGCATTATGTATGTTAATACAATACATTTTCATTAGATACAAAACAATAACTTGACAAAGTAAGCAGCAAATAGAATTGGATGCTCAACCTGAGGAACCTGGCTCAAAATGTTTCTAAGAATTTTATTCATAGCTTTCCTACCCCATTCTATTTTAGACTAATTAGAGTTCTCCCTGCCTTTTTCTGTAGAAGGTGGTGCCAAAAACTTACAGCTTTTGTGGACAAAGGTTGTTGAAACTGGATCACCTAAAAAAGCAGAGTGGTCACATCTTATCCAAAGTCATGTATTTTGACCATTTCCATATTTTTTAAATTGAGAGCTCCATCTCAACAACCCTCATTTGTATCCTTCAAGAAGGTCTCAATTAGTTTAGTATTAATTAATGTTCTTTAATGTTTATGACTTTCATATGTTCCATATCCCTAATTATTCTGCTAATAAGAGGAGAGTCCTGTGCTTGTCTGAGTTGCACCTGTCCCTGGAATTCCTGTAGAGAGCAATTTCTAAAAGAATTTTATACTGGTGGTATATAGACTGGATAATAAGCTTTAACCAACATAGTAACATATGCTTTCTTCCCAATAGTTATATTTATTCTGCAATCAATTCAAAAGTTTTCTCTTGCTACGTCAGTAGAAAGTGGAAACACAGACAATGAAATTCAGTAGCTTGCCTAGACTTTTACAAGAGAGATATTAACTAAACTCGAGCTTTTAATGTGTTCTGCTTTTGGTATTCCTTCTAAGTTCACATCAATGAGAGGATCTAAGCATTGTGCATAGTTTCAGAGACTATATCTGACCTGTGACTTCAGGAATAATCTGAAATCCTATGTCCAGCAACAGCAGACTACACTACTTTTCCCCCGTGTCCTAGTCCCTAAGGCAAGGGGGCTGTGAAGGGGGAAGCCCGAGCAGGTGAGTGAACTCAGCTCAGGGAAGCTGGGCACCAGGACTGCAGAGAACACCATGTATTGTGCCTGTCCTCTGCTTAAAAACAACAAAGAGCTGCAGCTCACAACAAAATAAAAACTCATCTAAAAAGATATAAGTCCTGAAAATATCCATCTCCTGAAAGGGATTTCTGACTTAGCTTCAGGCTGTATGACATACCAAACTAGGTCCTCAGGTATTTACTATCTGGTATGAATAAAGCCCCAATAACATATGTAGTCCTCAAAGGTTCTTTGTAATGACAAAGGAGCTAAGGTAGTTACTGTCACCAACAACCTGGCTCTGCACCTTATTTATGACTTTGCAGCTTCTTCCTCGGACAGGGCACCCCTGGGTCCCATGTACATTTGCTGTTTTATAAGAAAGGAATAACAGTGTCATGAGGCAGAAGAAAACCAGATTTTAAATGCCTTTACCTCATTGAAATTCTGCAGCAAACGCAGGCCATCTGAACAAAAAGATAGAGTTAAGACACATACTTAAGACAACAAATAGACTGTGTTTACATCTTAGACTAATTTTCTGTCTGTCAAAATAACATTGAAAGAAACAGCATTCGATGTTCCCAAATACTTCATGATACTGAAGATGGGCTGAAAGGAGCAATGATTCCCTTTTAAACAAACACACAATCTTCTTCTGGTATTGCCTTCCAGCTGAACCTTAGGCAACACATCCCAGGCACGACTTCAGCTGGGTCTGAGTTTTGATGGCAACCTCCTCTGCTGTCCCCTGCTGTGTTTGGGTGTGGCCATTAAAAAGAAAATGTATTTTAGACTTGAAGTGAGTCAGTCCCTCAGTGATCCTAGAGGGTGTATGTGGTACATTTCGTATGCCCTGTTAGGCTTCCAGTTACTATTTCTGAAATTGGCCTTAGAATTTCCTGTCTCTCCTTCAATAGCACTAAGCAGGTCACAAATGAAGTAAAGTGATCATCAAGTAATTGAACATCTCAGTTGTTGTTGTTGTCGTAAGACTTACTCTTCCAAATAAAAGCAGGTAGAATTCTTCTCATGGGGTGGTAAGGAGCTCTTCACAAAAGGATATACCTGTTCTGCTGAGACTTCATTCAAAAGGCATATCTGAAGAATAACTACAAAGCTCAGGTGAAGATATTTTCTGATGTGGGTATACCAGCACTGTGAAATCAGGTAGATTACAAAGACAGGTAGAGGGTGAATTCTTACTCATAAAAGAATAATTTCTGGTCTTTAGAATGCCATCTTTATGTAGTATTAAAGAGTGAAAACACATTTCAGGCTTTTAGGATAGCAGAAGGTTGTTGATGGCTAGTGAGGGGGGAAAAAAATAAAATAATTTTAAAGAACAAAGGATTATTTTAGCCTGGATCAGTGCAAATGAGCGCTTCTACTGTCACATTTAAAGCCCAAGTTTCTGCACTTTTAACTGGCTGAATATTTGCTTGTTTTGCATTTTTTAACACTACATTCTATACAGTGACACTTAGTATGAGGAACTGAAATTTATTACAGTTTGCAGGAGTTTTATGACTTGGAACAGCGAAGTGATTTAAAAGGAGTGAACATTTTAGTAAAGATTTTTTTTCAACTGTGCTATCCAGTTGTTAAATGGAGAAAAACATAGGTAAGAGGATTAGACTAAATCATGAATAACTGCCAATTTTTTTTCTCTTTCTAGAGTAATACAATGTATCAAAGGTTTAAACCATCTCAGACAAGTTTAAACCTCCTGGTAGTGTAGCATAAAAAGAAGGCATTATTCAGCATATAATGTTTGCAGATTTGTTAGTTTTTAAAAGAACATAGTGATGTCTGCAGAAACTATACATGTCCATGGAGTCACATTAATGTGAAGAATGTGAAGAGAATAGCTCAATCTTTGAGGAAGTTTGAATCTGAAAAAGACTCAGGCCCAAAATCTGAGTATGAGGGATTCTGCAAGAACCAGACTGTGATCATAAAGGTAAAACAGGGACTTCAGACTCCTGAAAGCCATTGTGATCATGCTAGACACTGTGATATCAACCCAGAGCTGCACAGATGTGGTTAATATACTCGGATTTTCAAAAACTTTTCCATGAGTGCCAAGCCCCTGCACATAAGGAGCCCAGACAGACCACTGAAACCATCTTCCCAAGTCCAAGCTACAGCACTGACTGGAGCTGTACTCCAGCTGTCCTGAATGCCCAAGCTGCAGGGCACTGCTGCTTTGCTGAAAGGTAGACAACCACGAGGGCAGTATGAGGGTTGATGGAGTGGCCTCCGGCCATGCTCTGAGCTGGGAGACAGGAATGAGGTGCTGAGGGTGACACAGAGAGTGCCGGTGAGGAGCCAAAGGTCTTCATGGTGACAATGACTCAGGTCCTCAGTGGGGGCAGTAATGCCACAGGCCATATCTGCATGCTGCAAGTCAGCTTGCGAAGTGAGCAAACATAGCTCACACCCACCTGAAAAGTGCCACGTAGATATTGCCCCCTGTAAGAAAGGAATGTATAAACAACTCTGGCTGGCTGATCAAAAGTCATTGGATGCCTGCATCTCCCAAGCCTTGTAGACAAAGACTTGCAGATTCAGATTTTTCTGACAGCTGCATGCAGACAAACTTGTGTAACTCTGCCCTGGACCGAGGAACGCTGTGAGGTAGGCATGCAAGCCAGGGCTTGTGCAGACACCTTGGTCACAGGCCCCTCCTGTGCTATGGGGTGGGAGAGGAAGATAGGATCCCCTGGGGGACACACAAAAGCTTTGAGCACGTTTTTTGCCCAGAAGCAGTGAAATAATGGGAAGCAGCTATGGGGAGGGTGAGAGCTGGCACAACCTCCCAGCAGTGCAGCCACAGTCAGCAAACAAGTGTGTGAGTACAGCAAAGAAACACAGGACGTCTAAGGAAACAACAAAGTCCTGCTTAAGCGGCCTAGGCTCTCCCAATGCCAGAGAAAACTGTATGAATGGGATCTCCCTCCCTGCCGAATGCGAGACATGCTTTGTTGCATGCAAAGAGGATTGAGGTTTGTATTTATCTAAACAAAGCGAATTCCAAGCAATCTCACCACTGAGGCACCTTCATCCACTTTCCATTGCCTTCCCTCAGTTAGACTCGGGCAATTTTGGTAAGATCTGGCAGACATGCCAAAGCTTGGACAGGTCACACGCTAGTGTCTAAAGTGAGGGGAGCCTGGGGACAGTTCCCCATTGGTAGTTGGAGGCCCCGTGGTTGTACAGGACCAGTCCCACTGTGTGCCTCCTAGCACTGGCTGGCAGGCGGGAGACACAGGAAGCCAAGCAGGCAGGGGCTAGGGTCTCTAACAGGGATGAGCTTTGGGAGGAATGCAGAGATATTGCGATAAGGTGTGGATCTATGGAGGCTGAGGGGCTCCAGGGCTTTGGAAATTGGGACAGAACTGGGCAAACTACACCTAAAGTTCTGAAAGCAGTTTAGAGAGGAGAGAAATCCACAGGGAGCCATATAGCTGGTAGTTAGGTTGGTAGCCGCAGCAGAGAGATTAATACCTTTCTATCTTCTGTACCTTCAGAAAAAGCACTGAAGCATCCTGAATAACAGAAATGGACTAGTATAAGGGGAGGGGGATTTTTTTTTTAAAAAAAAAGCTTAATTACTAATTACTTGCCTTTCAGTTTTTTACCCTTAAGATCTCCTCCTTTCAGAATAACCTGGAATTTCTGCTTTAGTTTCTTAATGTGAGGCTCAGTGTTAAAATACTATTCTCAGGCTCCAAGTTCCAAACTGAGACAGACAGCTAGAGAGACAGTTACAGATAGTTACATAGATCCATCTGGTTTCATCTATTATTCTTCCTTTTCAGTTCAAGAACATAATATTTGATAAATTTTTTGTCACTTCACACCTAATTAAGAATAAATATATGGTAATTACAGCTCAGTGAAAAATTGGTTTCCCAGTAGTTAAAAAAAAAATTAAGAGCAAGAGAGATTTAGAAAGCTGTCTCCATTCAACATCAAGCTAAACCCAAGCCACAGAAAATCAGTTAGAGGCAAAAATCGTCATGGATTGGGTTTTGATTTCCATGTCAATTTAAGCTGGAAATTTTTATGTAAAAATTATTACAATTATTAATTTCCTCTTATTTTCACTAAGCAAAAATGAAGTGAAATAATCAGTTGACATCAACTAGTTTTGACATCAGTGAATTTTCAGACAACAGGCATAGACAAAAAATTCCTACCTCATCTACTAGATGCCCCAAATCACATCTTTCTCAGACTAAGACTACTTTTCTTGTGAAGCAGACCATGCTTTTCTGTGACTTTATCCCAACATGAACTTACACATTTGTAATGTCAAAAAAAGCAAACTTCAGTATGATTAAAAAACCCAGCTCATTCTTTCTTGTAGAAGATATCTAAATAGCATGACAAATTGCAAGATCCCCTTTTAGCCTGCAGGTAAAAATTGATGTAGACATCAGCAGATGGACAGATAAGCATGAAGAATACAACTGTACCTGGCAAGTATTATAACCTTCAAGAACATTTGGCACATCTTATAATATCCATTGCTGTGAGCTGATGCAGCTTAAAAGGTTAACAAATTTATACATGCCTCACATTCTCGTTTCTAGTTCGGATCTTTCCAAACATGTCACATGTACTCATCCTCATTGAAGATTAACTGCACAACAACTTTGAAGTGTTAAAACAAGCTGTATTTGAGTTCTGGGAAAGCAAACCCGGGCCACAATACTTTCAACAAAGCAAAAATAACTTGGTGTGTCATAGCTCAATAGACTGCTTGATTTTCTAGAAACTTTCCCAGAAATATTCACCTTTGGTCTGTCCCCTGACATTAAAAAGCATTACATCAACCGAACTTTAAGGAAAAAGTTTTATGGCGTGAAAAAACTAAACTTAAACCTGCAGAAGCTGTTTCATTTTAATTATCTATTCAAGACTGCAACAGCATAACTATCAGCCCCGTCTGCTGTTCCTCTTTTATTTCAGTGTTTTACTTTGTATTGCATACATGCAAAGTAGAGAATAAACATGATGCCTTCTAAAAGCTGTTTACCACTTTCAGTAATTGCATATGATCATACCTTCAAATTCAGATGTTATGTCCATAAAGCCCTTACCCTGTTGAATAATCCAGTTACTTTGCTAATAGTATACCTTCACAAAGGTATTTTTAATTGTTACCTGGCTAGAAATGACTGAAGTATTTTTTGTAGATAACTGAATATTCGCTTTTCTCTCATGGCTGTCCTAACTATTTCCCTGTGATGCATTCCTGTTGTCTGTGTGCTCCTTAACAAAAGACACTGTATTCCTCAAACAATAAAGGCAATCCTTCAGGTGTTGCCAATTCTGTTACTGCCTTTACAGGTGGGTAAGTAGTTGCTGGTGTTTGATTTGTTCCACTAAATTGCTTTTATGTCTTCTAACTGCAGCACACTTAAAGTGTTTTTGCTTTCCTTCTGGTGTCTAGTGGAAGCTGTGCTTTTTATTAGGCTCATTTGCTAAACCTGTACTTTGCCTTAGTTTGCTCACCTTTGCTTTCCCTTTTACTTTTCTCTTCTCTCTGTCTCTATTCAGGAAGTCCAGCTTGTGACTTGGAAAGCGAGACTGAAACCAAGGAGAAGGGCAGGGAGACAACCTCTGACAAACATGGAACGTGCTCCTGCACTACCAACGCAGTGGGCAACATTGCCCAGTTCCAAGCTACATGCAGGCAAGCATCATCAGGGCTGCTCACTCATGCTGCTCCATGGAGAATGAGGGTCCAAAGCCCTCCACTTCTGACACCCAGGCATGGCTAGTGCTGAGGTAACAGATGATGAAGGGAATATCCTGGCTGACTTTGGACACTGGTCAGCAGTGAATTACTATTACTGTTGGCAGGGGAAAGGAACAGAGAGGGATTCAAAATTGCAGGTTTGTCCTTCTTAGGGCAGATTTCATACAGAGCCTGACTCAGTAGTCTGCTGAGAATTAAAATTTAGTTCTAAATCTGAAGCTTTTCTCCCTAAGCAAATCAAACTTTCCTTAAGGAAATATAAAGGAGAAGATGAAAGATATTTTCTTTTCTGAGAGATATTTCCAAAGGGGGAAAAAATGTAGTAACTTCTGAAGCTGGCTTTAAAGTCCAATTTTCAGACTCTGATTGGTCCACTCATAAATCCTCCCACAAGCCAACTAAAAGTCATATAACTTTGCTGAAATATAATTTACTTTTTATTTTACTTATTTTTTTTTTGCCTGTCTTCATCTTCTACTTAATTTCCAAGGAAATGACTAACCTTACTCCCATCTATCCTTTCAGCCTCCAGGCTGGATGTAATTTGGTTCACTTTAATACTACACATTTTAAAACGTGGGAAACACTTCCAAGGAAAAAGTACGTAGCAAGGTGTCACAAGGAAGGCTTGAAAAGATAATGAGACAATTAAGACAAGTATAATAAGGGTCATCTCCAACAAAACAGAAAATAAGATAAGTAATATAAGTGATATTCCATACTAGAACAAAATCAAAGTAAATAAAGTCATTTCAGCACTAACAGTACCTTAAATCTCTTCACTTTTTAAATATTATCTTCACTCACTTTTCCCTCTCTTCTTCTTCTTCTTGAGAATACAATGAAGGACCAGTATCACTCACCCTTAATAGCACCTTATTGCAGAAATAACCTCATGAAACCCAGGTTCTCTACCTAGAGAGATTGCTGCATCCTATTTCTGTGCCCATCTTAGCCATTCCCTGAACTTTCGTAGGTTGCAGGAAAGCCTTTGCTGGTTTTGTCCTGGAGAAGAAAGGAAACTCAGTTCATTCCTGCTGAATGTAATTCCTTTTTGAAGAAGCCTCATCCATGTCTTACCTCACCTCTAGGAATCTGGTTCATTTTTCCAGGTTAATCTAGCTATCTAGCTGAGTAATACTGGTGTATTGATGAGGGGAAATGGTCTTAAGTTACAACAAGGGAGATTCAGATTGGATATTAGAAATTTTTTTTCACTGTTAGAGTGATTAAACTTTGGAACAAGTTGCCTAGGGAGGTGGTGGAGTAGCCATCCCTGGAGTTATTCAAGAAGCACCTGGATAAGGCACTGAATGATATGGTTTAGTGTTTTAGAGATTATTATGGTGGTGCTGGATAGATGGTTGGACTGGATGATCTTGAAGGTCTCTTCCAGCCATAATGATTCTATGTGTAGTTCTCCTCTTAACCTTATAATTAGATGCCCCACACAAAAAGGATCCTACAATTATAATTCAAATAGAACCATAGGCTGGTTCAGCAGCATGCTTATACTCACTCCCATCTGTTAAGGGAGCAAAAATACCCAGTAATAAGTTGAAAGGCCAGTTTCAACAGGGCATAAAAGTCAACTGAAGATTAGCTTAGAGAGGAATGCTATTAAACACAGCAAGTGCTGTATTTTCTGCCAGTAGGAACTTCTGTTTGCAAATAACACCAGCTCAGAGCCAAATGTTTGATTACACAGGACTGTAGCACCTGTGGACATAAACCAGTGAATCACTGCCTTTCCTCTGCCTCTAGTTCTCTTGTCAAGATGACTGGGCAGAGTTCTACCTTCAGTGGCATAATATCATTATTTATCCGCATTTTTTGGTTATGTTTGCAGCAGTATCTCCTAAATGCTAAACCCTATTTAGTTTCAGTTAACACCACCACTTTCCTGAGAGTCTTCCCTGAAGAATCATTGTGCACTGACCGTAGAAAGTTCAGCTTTGAGTCACTGATCTTCAGAAATCGTATCTTTTCCTGTTCATGTTACATATCTCAAGGGAGAGATGGGGAAAAAGGGAAGAAAAATTAAAAAAAGAACATAAACCAAATGAAGCTTAGTTTTTCAAATTAAGTGTACCCATCAACACCTGACGGTAGTGTGAACTGGATGCTCACAGCTGTCCTTACTCAATAGTTTAAAAGCATGGGGTTTAGCTTCAGGAGAAGGTTTGGTACTCTGGATCCTGGATGGTCAGAGGCATTTCTCTCTGACCTTGAAAAAAACAATTTCAACCTAAAATGGAGCTGAACATCAAAGATATCTGACCTGTTCTCCAGCGTGCTCAGCATTACTTGGTGCACCCTTGAGGAAAACTGTTTCTGAAAGGTTTACCCATACTTCAATCAGACAGGGGCAGGATGCTGCTCTTGCTTTTGGAGCTTCTTAAAAAGTTACAACAGAATATCTAAGGATGTTTTTGCTGCAATATGGCCAAATGCCACAATTAGTCATCTTAATCTTATAGTAGTAGGTGTGCTCTCACATAAGAAGTGAATGCAAACATGTTATACAATTACCTTCAAAAAAATAATTAGTGATGTAAAACATAATCTTACATATTCCAGCATTCTCCAGATGGATTTGGCAAAAGGTCTTCTGCCGTAAAAACCTGGCTTTATATTTGAGGCAGTCTAATAATTAAAGGAAGTACCTACCTTAATGAATTTTTTAGAACTTCAAATTTAATAATTTATTATGATGATTTCTTGTTCAGTGTTCCAGATTCTCTGAGAGAAAGGCTGATTTTCAGACAATCGATGGTTGGGTTTGCCCTGGTTCCTGTCCTCTACAGCTTTTATAGTGGTCAAAACCCTGGAAGAAATGGAGGGATGGAATCAACCACAGCCTGAAATGGTGAGAGGAAAAAGAAGAGAGGAAGGTTCAGCATTTGCACAGCTCTTACTTGACTGTGTGACCCGTAGTACCCAGGGTAGTGGTAATGGAAAGGCTAAATCTCCTATTACCCTCCCCATCAGCCTCTCCCCTGAAGCAAATCTGCTCCTACAACACATTTCATTGCTCTAATGACCATTTTTTAATGTGTATAAGGCATTCTCTATTTATACCACTCCAGTTAGTATTTGTGGTACAAGAAAGCTTAATTGGGACCTCCAATGCAATTAATTCATAGATATAATTCCAGTGAGAAAGGACTATAACACAGGACTGACAGGGAGTCCTGTGTGGCTGTGAATGATGAAAGAAGAATGCTACTTGTAATATGCTGACACTGTACAGAATTAGGCTTTGTGTTCTCCAGTCATAAAATGTCTTTTGGGATGAAAGGCAGACATTTTGGGTTAGTTAGCTCCTATTTAATTATGTGGCTTCCAATGTAAAAGGGTTTATTGAAAGGATTCAAAAAGGGAGAAGAATGGAAAGGACTCTCACACATATTTTCAATTTTTTGTGAAGTTTTTCATTATGAAAGTACTCAGGGATCTCATCAGAATAAATTCTGATTAAAAGCTAAAAATGCTTTCATATTTTAAATAGTATTAGACAATGTTATGGAGTCCACAACTTCCCTTGGAAACCTCCATAGTTTTATTTTTCTTCACAGTAACTGGATGAAATACAAAGAAACTATTACACAATATTCGTATTTTTCCCTTATTTTTAAACCTAGAGTTTTCCATGTTGCATTTAATCTCACTAATTTTGTTCTGATTGTTATTTCCTATGTGAGTCACTCTGCCAGTGTCCTTAGTGAATCCAGTTTAATTGATTTCAGATTATTTCTCCAATGTATGATGATTAAACTGTATTTTATTCCCATTCTCCCATGAATTTGCAATCCCTGCCTGCTTTGAGTCATCAAAATGATTGACATTCCTTCTATTTCATCCTTCAGTTCATTCATGGAATCATTCAACACATATGACATGTGGGTTGCCCTGAAGTGAAGAAAAATGGACAATGAGATGCAGACACTCTGGGACAGAATTTTTCAGCAAAATATAAAATGAGAAAGTCAGAAAATTGGTCTGATTTCTGAAGCATTGTCCTGAGCCCCTAGGCAAGATTTATTAGGGGTATAGCAAGAGAGTCACACTGATTTCTTCTTGTTTATTTTCCATTCAGGTTTTATTAGAGGAAGTTACACCCTCTGAGTAAATTCACATCAGAATCTGGATCCAAACTCCGTATAGGATTAGTATCAGATGTTCACATATATTATGTTAGTTGGGTCTGATAAAGTAGGACAGATGAAAAGAGTGGTAACAATACAGTAAACAAAATAATGAACACAGCTTCAGCTACCTGGATGTAAGTGAAGAACTATCTGAGACCAATTTAAAAAAAAAATAAATCCATAGTTAAGCTGAAATAAATAAATAAATACATTGTCCCTCTTTCTCTGTATGGCTGTGATTTCTAGATAAATCATTACACACAGATAAATATTAAGATTTTTTTAAATGCCATCAAATTGTCCGGTGATTGCTATGGTGACAGAAAATCAATCTGTCACAAACTGTTAAAAAAAGAATGAAAAGGAAATTTGGAAATTTCTCAATGATTCTATGATTCTATGGCAGAATAAAAAACAAGTGCCGCACAGCATTTTTTTTAGATTCTTCTCTATCGAGTCACAGGCTCTTAGGGATTAGTACTGTGGTGTTTGGTAGCTGTTGGCTATGAGGCTTAAGTTTCACTTACAGAGTGCAGTCTGGATCTAGCACAGTCACCACACAGTTGCTAATCACAAGTTTAGATGTGTGCTGTTAGTTACAAACACATATGTAGCAAGGAAACATAGCTAATCCAAAGCCAAGGTAATGTATATATACTAGTTTTGTCCTAGACTTATATTCAACTAAGTATTAAATTGTATGGGTTATGCTGTAACTGAGCAAGGAAAAACAGACAATATGATGTTGTTTGTTCCCTAGGACTGCTGAAGAAGAGCTCCTCCTTTAGGAACGTACTGCTATTTTCTCCCATCCCTAAGTTATTCAGCCATTCTTTTTCTAGTTATAACCAGAAGACTGAAACTACATCTAGAAAATACTTTTTTTCATTGAATTTCTGTAAAACCTTGGTAGTATTGTGGTTGACTGTTACTAGTAAGAGGTGAAAAACCAGTTAGAGGATGTCTCTGTAACCTCTAGAGCAGTTTGTCCTTCCAAAGTTAATGGCACAGCACAAGATTCACCAAATCCAACTGCAGAGCCTTATTATCTTAAGAATATATTGGGCTGGTGCAAGGATGAGACTGTTTTACAGTCTGAGTTTGCCTTGCTTTTGACACATTTCAAATAATCATGAACAATTTCTGAAAGTTTAAACAGAAAGGCAGCAAATTTTCAACATAAAATTGCCAGATTCATCGTTTACCATGAAGAAGAAGGAAGACTCACTCTGAGTATTTTAAGGCTCAGGGAGAGAAAGCACTGGAGTCTGCCACAAAATCTATCGTGATGGGCACAGTTGCAAGAAGAATTTGTCTTGTACTGACAGTAACTCTGAATGACAATGAACATAACAAATAGGGCCGATCAGGCAGTGTTGTCAGGCCTGCAGCCCCAATGGCCCCTCAGAGGTGAACTAATGATAGTCTAATGTTTATAGCTCATGCTTCAGTGCTGTGTATATAACCCAGCTGCTTTCAGTGTAAGAGCTCTGTAGTAGCAACAGTTTGAGCCTCCAAGTGCTACTGCCTGAATTGTGGATTCATTTGAAGAACACTAGAAATGAGAATCTAAGTTGTACTTGGTGAGACATAAGGTCCCCTTGGCCCACAAGCTCATGCCCAACAAAGACCAGCAGTGGTGGCCTGGAAAGAGTATAAGAGCAGAGCAAACACATAGTGGTACTTCCTAGTGGTGGCCATAAAGCTCTTTGTTGTACCACCACTGCAGGAGAACACTTCAGTTTCCATGTATTCTGTCCAGAAAGGAAAATTACCTCCATTCTTTTCAGGACCCATACAAATGACAGTCCTTCACTTCTGGATTCTTTTGAATGAGAACGTCCCTTGATTCCTCCAGTTTTGAATAGCCTACAACAACTGAAAAAAACTTCTGTGGACCCAGATGTTTAAATGAGAGAGATTTTTCTCAGTGAAATTTTTCAAACGTGGAGAAAAATTTCATTCACACATATTTATCTTTTTAAGAACACACTTAGAGGTTTACCTACCATGCCCTGTTTCAAGGCTAGTCATACCGTATTTCTGAGTGGACATACATTTCTGATAATAGCTATGCAATATTTGACTGCCAAATTGAATTTTTCATTATTTTATATACTGAGCCAATTTAATTTACATAGAGCGATATGCTGTCTCCTTATGTATTAATATGTGGATAACAGCTATAGAAACACAAATCCCAACCCTCAGGTGCTATCAGGGGGCTGATTCCTCAGCAAGATTTGAATACTGACTGTATAATAAACTGCGAGCTATTGCAGAAGGTACATTTTCATAGACAAGCTTGGGTATAACTGAGACCAAATCATCTAGTTTTTTAAAGCTGACCAGAGTACTCTAAGATTCTGAGCTTACCTGTGCATTTAAATGGAGCAGAGTCACTCTATCATGGCCTCAAATTCAACTAATTTTGAGAAGAATATTTTGATACCTTTCTATTTCTCTCTCAGATAATCACAGGAGATACTGTGTGGTATTTTGCAGTGATTCAATGAGTCAGTCTCATGTATTTTTCTTCTTTCTTTATGGTAAGCCTGGATTATGAATTCAAATGTTTTGAAAGGTGTCTTTTGAAGATACAACTCATAGATAAGTAAGAGTCATGACTCTGCTTTCATTCTGTATGAATGTTAAGCTAAACAAGAGGATTATAAACTCTCAAACTCACAACATTAGTTCTTATGTGTTCCGAGTTAGTTTCCCCATAGGTAGAATGTACATGATGGAGACCATGTTAACCCTCTCTGGGACATCTGATACTGGCCAGTGTCAGAGACAAGGCAGAACAGCCCTGTGAGGTCATGACAAATGACCACAAAACTCATGAGCACGGTCCCAGTGCTGATGGTGGCTCCCTGACAGACACACTGCCAGTGATCAACAGCTGTTATTGCCCTGCAATCACTTCGTGCTGACTGGATACACACCAAGAATCCTCATGCAAGAGCAAAGCAGTAAGCCAGCTCCTCAGTACCTGTGGTGTGAAAAACTTCATATTGCACAAAAGGAAGGTAAAAAAAAAAAGATAAGAAGAAGAAAAGAAAGAGCGGAAAGGAGGGAAACAGAACAAGACATCAAACTGCAGAAAGGGGAATTGTTTGTAAATCAGTCATCTTTGAATTATTTCCTTTTTCCTTCCCTTAGGTCACCAGACCTCATCATCATAATAACTACTGTTTTGTGTCTCATTCTTTTATTATTATTTTGCTGTGGTGCCCAGGTACATTAGCTTTTTCCAAGTCTTCTGAAGCTTTCACTTGTGCTTAACCTTATAATGGATGAAGAGTCATAGTCCCTTCAGTGGTACAGGCACACAGAAAGTCTACCACAAACCAAGGTGAATCTCAGTTTATATTTTTGATTGTGGAAACAATATTGACATGAATGAAACATCTTTTTTCACTTATTAATCTTACATAATCACTTTGGTTTATATTCATTATTTTTTAAAATTTTTTTAATACACTATGAAGCCAAATTTTAGGCTGTGATTTGTTCTTAAAGCAGTCACAGTGGCTATTTGTTATTCAAAATTAAATACTGATAATTACTTATCTTAATGTCATGTTATTATTTCTGCTTCCAGTTTGGAGGACTGAATCATAATAACTGGATGCAAATCCTTTTTTGGGTCCAAATAATTTCCGCACAAGCATACTTATCAGTACAAGGACAATTTTGTGTTAATAAAATTAGTGTTTTCTAGCTTAACCATGAGCGCACTTCACAATGTTATTCATGTCAGTACACACAGCCTGTTTGTTCACAGTAAGCTTTGCTGTGACTGTAATGTTCCCTGCAAAAAGATGCTGTAAACCCTGGAGAAGTGACTTTGTGGCTTACTGGCAAAATATTTGTTCTCGCTGGGCAAACAGTGCTGCATCATTCACACCAGGGAAGCTGAGAGTGAAGAGCAAATTTCCTTTCAGGAGAGTGGGCAGCAGCCCCTGCCATCCCCTCCTAACCCCAGAACAGGGTCTGCCTCTGCATTGGTTGTGCCCAGGGACTGGGATGGGGAGTGGTGGGTGACAGTGTGACAAGGTCTTGGAAATGACCCCAAACAACATTCCACTCTCCTCCCTGTTCAGACACAACTTATGGGTTTCCCAGACCAACCCTCAGGACTCCTGGCAGAATTTCCAATGCTGGAGTCATTTTGATGGAGCTGTAGGACCATAAACACTGTCATAACCCAAACAGTCTGTGCGAGCCCTTTATATATTATATAAGGGCATTTATATATTATATAAGGGAACTTACAAGTCTGACTGGCCCTTGCAGCCTCTCCCCACCTGCTGAATCCCAGCGTAAGGTAATGCAATGCCACTCCACTTGGAGATTTGCAGCAGCAACGGGGATCCAGCCGATCCCCTTCCCCTCCCACCTCCCTTGTGTGGCACTGCCCACAGCCATCCACATCTAAATGGACAAGTGGTCTGAAATAGTACAGAAACATGTAACCAAAAGGCAAT
Organism: Aegotheles bennettii; assembly: GCA_013398125.1. Lineage (NCBI taxonomy): Eukaryota > Metazoa > Chordata > Aves > Caprimulgiformes > Aegothelidae > Aegotheles > Aegotheles bennettii. The sequence continues at coordinate 5,291 of VZRW01007890.1, read as the reverse complement.
TTTTTCTGCTTCAAGTGAACTGGTGTTTCTGTATGTCTGCTTCTGCCTTCCCCTTCCCTCTGTGGAAAGCAATTAATTGGGAAAATAACCAAGTCTTTCTTCCACAATGTCCTTTAAGAACACAGAATGAAAGTATTTCTAACTTCTGCCAGAGACAGTTGAGGAGAGAAGAAAAATACCTCTATAAATGGGAGACAAAGCAAATAATCTGTATCCACATGCACGACAAATGACTACAAAACTCATCTGAGACTCAGCCTGATTTTGAGATAGTTTGTCGGTGACCTGTGGGTGGATGAAAGTAGAATTATTGCATTATTTCTTTATAATTCATATTGAACTTACAGAAAAGTACACTCTTCACATTATGCTTTTCTACACAATGCCAATCACAAAGGCAGTAACTAAAAAATAGTATGAGAAAAGAAAGACTCCTCACAAGTCAATCCTGAAACTAGTCACTCCCATACTTGAAATGGTAGCTTCTGGCAATGACTAATACATATCTATATTCTAAGGACACTTATAAAATATGACAGCTCTCCTGTCCTGACATTTAGAAACAGATGCTAAAACAGCTCACAACAGGGAAAGTCCCAGTGCCCTGTGAATCATTAACTTCCTCAGTAAGACCTGTATGATAAAGACCATTCAGGATCACTTTATTTCATTACCATAGACGCTTCTGCAAAATAGTTGTTATTAATTCACTACCTCATTCTTAATACTTTACCTAAATCAGATTACTGTCTTTCTTATGAAGCAACACACATAAGGTCCCCTTCCATCTTTTTGCTTCTGCTTTTTGCACTTATTAACCCTCAGACTATGGTATGTCATATTTAGCCCATTGTGTAATTGTGAAGGGGGTGTTGGTTCATTGCAGATAGACTCCTGTGGTTTCCTGAGCTGTTAAGAAAAAGCCTGGTAAAACCAAAAACTTGACGCAGTTCACCTGGAGTTGTGCCTCACCACTTGGAAAAAAATGTTGATTCAATTTTATGATGAAGATCTCTTTATGCAATGGCCTGTTCCAGAAGCCAGTTTATGTTCATCCCTGTACATCTCCTTCATACTCCCCGTAATAGGAAAATATGGCTTATCTGGACAGAGATTTGTTCCCTAATTCACTGATCTCCAACACTGCAAACTCTTCTGCTGTCAAACACGCCTTCCAGAACTTTCCAAGCTACTTGAGTAACAGTTCGCCTAAGACCTGCTTCAGTTTCACTGTCAATGTCAAGAACTAGGTTAGATGAAGGAGAAAAACTTCAAGGGCACAGACTGAAAGGGGAATCAAATTAAAAAAAAAACAAAACAAAACACAAAAATGAACAGAGGTACATGACAACAAAGCAGAAGCCACCAACAATACCAAGACTTGGTATAGCTGCTGAGATAAATATGTGCATGGGTAAGGTTACCTAAGAATAAAGAGTCATCACACATTGTTTCATTTTTCATATTAAAAAAACATGTCAAATCTTTGGGCACAGATACTTGCAAAGTATGAATTTATTGTTTTTTGACTAGCAACTTGTGCAGTTCTGACTACTAATTTATGATTTTGAACCTCCCTCACCTTCTAAGCCCACTTCAGTTCAGGCTATCTTTCATGATATGTCTGTTTGGGATATAAACATGCCGAGAGATCAGCTAAACAAAAAGAAACTGAATATGAATTGAATTAAACACAGTAACTGCAAACCCTTTTGCCCTGCTGGATTTCTTTGCTTTACATTGCAGGGCAACGGAGAAACACAAGAAAGGTGGAGAGCATAGTTTCAGACTTTTGTGTGATCATCTGAAACTCTCGTCTGAGGAAGAAATACAAGCTAAGATCACTCATGGAGCTGAAAATTCCTTTTCTGCTTTCACCTATTTATTCTTATGCCTTCAGAGTGTCCATTTATAGAAACTGAGTTAATAAGAAAATGTGAGCTTTGGAAAGGCATACTCTTATGGAAACTGGTGTACTGCTCTTTAGAGATATTCTTGTATTATTGTTAAAATGCCTTAGTTGTTCACAATAAGGTGTCTTGTTATATATTTTTTCATTAACACTCCCAGGATTCCTGTGAGAGATTCAGGTAAGGGTTGCAAATACTATTATCTTTATGCCCTCTACAACTCCCTAAAGGGAGGTTGTAGTGAGGCTGGTGTTGGTCTCTTCTCCCGAATTGCTAATGACAGGACGAGAGGAAATGGCCTCAAGTTATGTCAGGGGAAGTTTAGGTTGGATATTAGGAAGAAGTTCTTTACTGAGAGGGTGGTTAGGCACTGGAACAGGCTGCCCAGGGAGGTGGTGGAGTCACTGTCCCTGGGGGTGTTCAAAAAATGGGTTGATGAAGCACTTGAGGGAAAGGTCTAATGGTCTAATGGTTAGAAATATGATGGGATAAAGGTTGGACTTGATGACCCTGGAGGTCCCTTCCAACCATAATGATTCTATGATTCTATATTTGTTTTATGGAGGGGAAATGAAGACCAAAGTGTAAAATAATTTATTCCTGGCTGTATACTGAATTGGGGCTAAAGTCAGGATTTAGAATTCAGATTCTTATAACACCAAGATCCTCTCTTCAGCCCCATTGCTTTCCAGTGCCTCTCCCAAAGATACAAGAATTGTAGCAACAAGAGTGCACATGAAATATTTTTCTTCTTCAGCTCCTCGCAACACAACTATCTTCTAACATGTAAAAATGACATGCACTCTTTGAAGACAATATACCTGCCAATGATGAAAGGAATTTGAGTGGTCTAATCACAAAATTTGCAGTTATTTGATTATTTCTCTGAAACCAATGAAACATGCTTTGATTGTCCTTGTTTGAGGATAGATCAAAAATAGCTAAGAGATTTTTGACAGAATTATCCATCTCAATTATGTCATAGACAAGGATAAAACTGAACCAATGTCAGATCTAAATTAAATTATTCTGAGTTATAATTAACAGAAAAATGAAGCTTGGAATGAAAATGTAGAATTATGATGCTATAATTGGGTATTAAATGCCACTTAATTACTGCCTCTTTAATGATACTATACAGACACTTAACAGAAGACTCTGTAAATGTATTGTAATAATAATTTTATCACTTGGCAGCCATATAGATTAATGAAATTTTCAGTGTACTATGTGCCTGCCTATTATATCAGGAAAAAAAAAGAAAAGAGTCAAGAAGAAAAAGGACAGAACACAATGAGATAGTAGGTAAGGGGAGCTGCAGTGTGTTTCTGGTGGGAAAGATGGAGCATGGACTACAGGAGGCCCCTCCAGGTTCAGGTCAACTTCTCCACAATCACCGATAAACACTTCATATAACTGAGATCGCAAAGAAGCAGGCAAAAAAATTATTTCATCATACCTTCTTTTTGTCTGTATAGTGCTACATACTAGATCCATAGCATTTAACAGTGCAATCCTATTGATTGCGTTGTACTTTTGCCTTGGCCTAAATGATCACTCCCTCTCCTTTATTTAGTGATAACATTATTTTTCCATTTCCTTTTTCTGTGTAGAAGGAGGTTTATGTCTGGGTATGCATCCTAGCATATCTTCTATGCTGTTCAGGTGATAGTACTGCTCTCATCAATAGAGTACTTGAACTTCTTCCAGAAATGCCCCCTGCCCTTCTGAATCACTCAATAGTCATTAGTTTTTAATGGCTAGAGGAATGGGTAAGAGATAAAAGACAGAGAAGCATGTGCAGCAGTCTGCAGAGAAACCTGGTGACCCTTAATGTGTCTCTTTTTTTTTCACAGTGCAACCAGGAAGCCCACTAAATCCTATTTAATGCAAGTGATAATGACTTAGGATAAAGCATAACAAAATAAAAAATTATACAGAATTCCCTAATGGTATTTACTCCCAAACATATAATCATTTTAAAACTAAAGTTTTCTCCAAAGAAGTTTAAATTTATGATGAGTTCCTTTTCAACATAATGATACATTACAACAATCCAAATTTTAGACAAATATATTTTATTAGGTTTCTCCCAGCATGTCCAGAAGAGCATGCCTTCAGCTCTTTTGTACTGACTTTCAGATTGCCCTTGCCTGCTAGGGAAACCTTTAAAATTTGAAGGAAAAATATCATTTGTACGTTCTGCAAGCTGAGGAAAGAAATCCTGCTTGGTGTGATTTGCTATAATGATAAATTTATCAGAAGCTGTTCATTTTATCTGCTGCAGAACTGCTCTTTGATGGCATTAATCTGCAGTAATGATTACAGGAAAGTAATTCAAAGCTGTTCAGAGGGAAAGGTGACATGATGCTTTCCATCTCTTTTCTGAATGCTGCCTCAGATTCTTCAATAAATTACATATGGTAGAGGCAGAAAAGATGGGCTATATGCAGTTGAATATTTTGGGGAATCTGTAAATATGGAGCAGTAAGAGCAATACTTTGACTACATTTGGTAATAAAATATGTGTTGCAGATTCCAGGTAGACCTTTCATGGTGAAAGACACAAGAGTCAAAAGTTTTGGGAATGTTCAATATATGTTTTCCATTAACTGTCAGCGAAGATGAACCACAAATTAACAGTAAATTAATGCTTCATAGTATTTCAGGTTGATGTAGGTTTTACTTGAAATTACACTTGAAGTTAGTAGAATTTAGGATAAAGCACATAGTAGAGACACTTGTTTTGGGAAAAAGTGCACAAGAGATATCACAAAGACACTCAGAATAAAACAGGGCCTCATCACACCCAGATAACAGGAACTGAAGAAAAAGAACAAAACAGGCTGTCCTTGAGACATAGGGATGAGAAAGTACTGCTATTGACAAGCCATCCATCTGGGTGCTACTATGACCTCATCTTGGTTAGAACCGTCTCCAACTGTGGGCCTTAAGATAAGACAAGTTTTAATGAGATTCACCTACTAGGGTTACATCAACATACTAAAAACACACAGGCTAGAAAGACCCTTAGTCACAAAAACCCCCTCGTCTCTGAGCATGCATGATAAAATTTTTGAGCACAACAGAGCAGAGAGCAGCAGCTGTGGGAGCAGTGGGGGCGGCAGCGGTGAGAGCTGTTCCTTTTAATTACTGAGAATTTGAGAAGGGGCCGGGCTTCCTGGAGACAGTGAAGCCGGGACAGAGCAAGGAAACCCGAGTCTGAGCAGGAATCCTGCGAGGAACCAGGCTGATGTGGTGGGGGNGGGGGGCGTGGCTGAGAACCGCGGCAAACTTTAAAAGCGGCCATCTCGGCAGCTCCCTCAGAGCACGTGGCAGCGTGGAGCGGAGAGTGGTGGCAGCCACCACAGGGGAAGGAGA
>VZRW01007887.1:0-86241 GCA_013398125.1 Aegotheles bennettii | reverse complement strand
TATGTAAAGGGTGAGTGTCAGGACGATGGAGCCAAGCTTTTTTCAGTAATGACCGATGATAGGACAAGGGGCAATGGATGCAAACTGGAGCATAGGAGGTTCCATGTGAATATCAGGAAGAACATCTTTACTGTGCGAGTGACAGAGCACTGGAACAGGCTGCCCAGAGAGGTTGTGGAGTCTCCTTTGCTGGAGAAATTCAAAACCCACCTGGATGCGTTCCTGTGTGATGTACTCTAGGTGACCCTGCTCTGGCAGGGGGGTTGGACTAGATGATCCTTCGAGGTCCCTTCCAACCCCTAGGATTCCGTGATTCTGTGATTCTGTGATCATAAACAGCAGACTGGGTTGGCGCTAGACCCATAAATGCACAAACACACACTCACCTATATGTTCCCTTCTCACAAATGGAAGTCACATTCATAATAAATATTGCAATTTTGGCTGTAATTTATACCCTCCTTCATTGCTATTGCATTACTTTTTAGAGCCAGGTGAATTTAGCAGAAAATACCATGGCAATATTTTGAAGGGGCACACTGTGTTTCTAAAAAGGGTTTCTTCATTAAAAATGCATTAAAAACCACTGAAGTCTGAGGTACATATCAATATTATAGTAGGCACTTAAAGTTTACTTTCCTAAGGTTGATCTCACTCCTGTGTAAAGTCTGCCTCGGTAAACGCCAGCTGTTTGGTTTTGTTGGGTTATTTTAAATTGCTGTGCCCATGTTGAAAAAATCTGCTTATGAATATTGCAGTGTAAGCAATGCTTTTCTGTAGGAATAGATCTATTTTCTAGTATGGAGAAAAAAAATCAAAGCTTGACTTTATCCTTCCATGTTCAAAAACATGTCTTTAATCAATAGATTTATCTGATTCACTGCTAGTTTGACACCACTGAAACTAAAGGAGTTGCACACTCTTGTATATGAGTAAAATTTGTTCCTAAACATAAATATGAATAAATAGAACATCTGCAGCTACTCCAGATAGATTGAAATTACAAGGACTATCAGTCCTCGTGCTTCAGGGTACATAATCTGACAACCAGCTGAGGTCAGAGAGAAACATCCCCCACTGGTGTAATATTGACTAATTGGATTCATTATAAGCCTTTTATGTCTTTCTCTAAAAAATTTTACATTAGCCACTAGATGGACCAGCGGCCTGTTCTGACATGGCAATTGCTGCATATCTAATCCACAGAACGGTTGGCAATGGGTGATGTGGCTCCTGTAAGTACCACTGAATCAGCAGCACACCAGCTGGAAGGGACTCTGCCTGCATCCCCATGGTGGCATTGAGCGCTCCAGATGAGGCCTTAGTCAGGAGGAGGGAAAGAAGAGAAGGCTTTTTGCCAATGGTGAGCACGTTTGTGGAATATCTGATTAACAGACATCTGATTTATCTGATTTACAGTGTCTGAAGTACACATCATCTGGCCTGACATCCAGGCAAGGGCAAGAAAATTAGGATAGGGTAGGATAGGATAGGATAGGATAGGATAGGATAGGATAGGATAGGATAGGATGGGATGGGATGGGATGGGATGGGATGGGATAGGACAGGACAGGACGGGATGGGATGGGATGGGATGGGATAGGACAGGACAGGATTAGGATAGGATAGGATAGGATAGGATAGGATAGGATAGGATAGAACAGAACAGAACAGAACAGAACAGAACAGAACAGAATAGCATAGAGTAACATAGCATCTGTAACACATCTGAAGGCTGTGTACAGGAACAGTCTTGAAACTGGAGATGAGCCAGTGCTGGTCTGTGAAGTGCTGGCTAATCAGATGCCAACCTACCTCCTTTACTTCCATGACAAAGAAGGAGAACAGATGGGTGGGATGGAATGAAATACAAAAAAAGCACAGGCGTCCACTGTCAACTTTATACAAAGAACAATAAAACCCCTCATTACATTACAGAACACCAAAGTACATTAATACTTCTCTAACGGCGCTTCCCACAGAAGCAAAAGCTGCATCTGCTTGTTAGCCACAAGGTGCTTGGCTGATTATCAGTGAAATGGAGCAGAGGACTGAATGTGATGTAATTAGGGAGGCTGCTCAGAGAACAGTTTCACTGCTGAGATGAGGTCCATGCTATGGAAACAGAGATTCTCTCAGACTATAAAAACAAGAAGACAGAGAGAGAGACTTCTGCTGCCCAGCTTGCTGAGTCACTGGGCATGGTATATTTTCCATCCAAGGCTATTCTTGCTAATATGTCACACTTCAATGACACTTAAGGCTCAAAATGGAGCAATCTTGCTTGCCTGGCTGCTTGCCAGGGTAGCTGGAGACTTCTGGACTGTGTGCTGACAGCAGTTTACTCAATTAAAAGTAACCGTACTCTCATCCTGTCCCCAGGAGGACAGAAGGTTGCAAAGCAGCATCTTCATGTCTCTTTATGTGGAAAACACAAGTACTCAGACAGGAATAAAAATAGTGCGCTTGGTTTCCCTTTACATTTATCATCACCAGTGAATGTATCAACTGGAACGAATGTTTTAGCTGCTCAAAGAAGCTCCCAGTAGGTAAGCATATCTGTCATGAATCATATATACAGGATATGCCCATAACCACTGAAATAAACACAGTTGCCTCTGTTTCTGAGGAGCAATCCTATTGATAACCCTCTTGACATTGCAATGCACTGCAATATTCAGGTAGCTGAGCTAGCCCCAGGAGGTTGAAGTCCTTCTCAAACATGGTATTTTCCTCATTTGACTTATTTCCTCATATTTGGGAAGTTTTGAGGAAAATGGGACCTTGGTCTTGTTCATGCTGAAGTTCCATTTCTCATCACCAGGTGAGGATGGCTCACAAGCAGCTCAGACCTACCTCCCAAGCTGAATCTGCTGCTTATAAATACATCCACCCTGTGATGGCACAAGGCTGCTGGGTCTTCTGCATTCCCTGTTGTCCTACCTGCACAAAACCCAATGTGGTAAAAAGCAAGTGGGACATCTACTAGCCCTTACCCTTCCTGTTGGCTCTTCAAGAAAAGTATTAGGTGATGTGTGGCTCTCAAACATTTGGAGATTTTTTGTTTTCAAATCATGCCAAGGTGAGGCATCCTCAACAAATATATTGGGATAAACTGGCCTTTGTACATCTGAGGCTCAGAGCCTAAGCAATACTTTTCTTTTTGTTGGCATGAGCTGTGAGTGTTGGAAAAGAGTCAGAAGAAAAGTAGATGACCTTCCATTAACAACATGTCTTTTGAATTCACCTTTGTAATCTATTTTCCTACAGGTCAGTCTCAAGATACACTTGAGTACTAGTGACTCCTAGGCAACTTTACCAACATGTGGACAGAAGGGGCAGCCATGGCATTAATCCCCAGACAAATCCATGCACAAGGGCTATAGACCACATGCGATAGTGGCTACCATCAGCGGAGGTGCAAGGGCCACTCAGCAGGTTTGTAGCCCTCTAGGAGGTTCCCCAACCCATGACCTAGAAACAAAGGAGGTGGCACAGAGCCAGCAGCATACATGTGGCTGACGTTGGTGGGGATGATTAATTACTGACTCACCAGCTTTCATTGCTTTTCAGTTTGTTTTTGGGAGGGTGTTTGTCTGCCAGGCTGAGAGCATGTGAGATCCAAATACCATGTTTCTCCATGGGGACTGGGAAGCAGCAAGATGTTGGTTCACTTGGTTTCACTCCTGAGCTCCAACTTCCAAACTGAAAGGGACCACCAGGAGAGAGGTAAAGTTCACAGTTTCCAGGATGTCAAAGCTGACACTACTGCATTTCACCCCATTTCTGATTCAAAGGGGGATTCTGTTTCAGAAAACCTTAGTTCTCAGGCACAAGTTTGTTTGAGGCTCTTAAAAAATATATGTGTAGTTAAAATGATTCAGGTACAATCCAGCTTTTAATTCTGGAGAGGACATGGAAGAGGGGGAGGAAGGGAGAGGACAATGAATTTATAATCTGGCTTTTAGTGAGGTGTAAGTTTACCACCCAGACTCCCACCCATTACACCACAGACAGGAAACCAGCTGGTGGAGGGGGCAGTGAATTTGTTGTTCCTCCTTGCACAATGACTATGTGTGTTATTTATTTCACAGGCCTAACCATGACTGGTATAATTTTTAAATCTTGCCTCTTGCCTTTTTATGTTTTCAGATCAACTATGCATTTCATCAGCCTCCTGCCCACCAGCAATCATAAAATATGAGCCTTTGTGGGAAAGCACAGACGTAGAAAGAGTTTCTTATGAAACCGTGGCTGGGATTGTTCCAGACACCTCCGGCCAGCTGCTCTCCAGGCAGCAGCTTTGTGATACAAGGGACAGTAAACATCAGCTTCGGAAATTCAGACGGTTGGGCCTTTTGGCTTCAGGCCCACTGAACAAGTTCTCCTGACTATTGAGGCATGGCTCGGAAAATAAAAGGGCTTTTTAGTGCTGATATCTTTGGACGCTGCTGTGCAATATAGCTGGAATCGGTCCAGGGTATTCCTACCTGCTTTGCATCTTGGGCTATAAAGCAAAGCCAAACACATCACTCCTTTTCTGGTGCTCAGTTTTCATTAGAGTATCTCCTGCTATTAATTCTGTCCTTTCCAACCTTGAACAATGCAACATCACCAGGCTGCTGCATTGCCTGTGGTAAACAGAAATAGATGATATCACTGGTGGAGTGGCAGAGGTGGCAAAATTATCTTTTTTCCAGTCCACAATGCAGAAACTGTAACTATTTGCATAACTTCTATTTACAGAAATTCTGCATCTTACACTTTCCTCCCGACTGTCTGTAACGTCAACCACATCAGAAGAAGGCAACACTCATGTGCAAGGTTCTTTATGTGGATAAGGCAGGACTCTGCTGTATTCTTGAGGGCCTTACAGTCAAACTATAGGAAAGGCATAGGTGGAGTCAAAATGGTGATCAGGTCCTATTTATGGAGAAAGTAAACAGGCTGGGATTCTTCAGAAAAGACAATGAGGTGAAATAAAAAATCATTCAGCATTCCAGATAGGTCAGAAAGTGTGCAATTGCTCACTGCAGGGGAGGAACAGGGGACACTGAATTAAATGATCAGGCAGAACATTTCAAGTAAACTAAAGGGAACTCTTTCTCATGCAGCCTATAATTCAGCAAGGAGAGTCATTGCCATAAATTTTTCACTGCTGTAAATTCACCACCATAAACCTTTGGAATGTCAAAAGTACAAAAAGGTCAATGAAAGAGACTGTGAACGTTGGGCCTGAAAGGATAAGGTGGAGTCACTGTGGAGAATAGTTCCAGAAGCCTCTAATGTACAAATTTTATTAGAGGTTAGGTAGGTCCCCTCTCCCTGTCCTCTTTCTTTTATTCTTTTTCAGCAGCTGCTACCAGTAAATGTCAAAGACATGATACTGTCTTGATGGGCTTTTGATTTGACTCAGTGCAGCCACTCTTATGCGATTTAATGGACCAGATTCTCTTTGGAATAGTTCCAATGTCTTCAGTGAATTTGAAGCAGAAATTATTTCCTACATGTTTGACAATTCCTGCTTTGTTTCAATTTCAGCATTTCCCAAGGCTTAAAAGCTGCTCTTAGCCTCTGAACTTTTCCTTTGAGTTCATGTCTTGGTTCTCTCAATTGTGCTCAGCATTGCATTAAGACAAGTGTTAAAGAAAAAATACATCTACTGTAGTATTTTATTAAATTGTCACAAGAAATAGTGCCAAATGAGGGACTGATGATGAGGACATATCCTGATGACGGAATGAGGATTTACTTCATTACTGCTACTCTGGATCTGAGCATGTTTAAGTGGTGGCAGATAAGCTGTAAAAGGCACATCCCTGTAGCAATTATGGGAAACCTCTGGAAGCACCAGTACAAGGGCTGGGTACAAGTAAGTGGCCACAGACAGCTGGGTCAGGTCCCAACCCCCTGAGGCAGTTCCCTCATCCTCTGGCTGTTTCCGTAGAAGAGGGAGGACCTAGGAGGACTTCTGGTTCCCCAGGCCAGGTGTGCCCCCAGCTCTGCACCACTTCCAGATGAGGCTCTGATCCCCATATCCTTCTTCTCACCATTTCCTAGTCCAATTTTCTGATGAAAGAAAACTTTGAGTGCAAGGGTCCCAGCAGATCTTCATGCCTTTGCTACCAGGAGCAGTACAGCCTTTCTTCCAGCCAGCCTTTAACTGTCACACATACCATAAACTCTTTGGGGTAGGTGCTGTCTTGTCCTTTTGCACTGAGGCTGCCTAGAAGGGCCCAGATGTAATTCGGGCCTGTTATCCAACCGAAAGAACAACAACCTTCCATCTATCTCAAAAGTCTCCATCTTCTATTATGATAAGACAGATAATCATCCTCCACAACCACAGGAAGAAACCACCTGGCTGATGATGGGGGTGATGTGCGCTGCAGACCTTCTCTGGCCTTTGCTGTAAGGACAAGAAGTGCCTGTCCTCAGGCTTGCTGCAGCTTGGAGAAGCTGTGCAACCCTGGGCAGCTGCATGGTGGTGTGCACGGCAGCCGCAGGAGCTCGCTGGCCATCAGGATCTCAATGCCAGGTCTCCCAGGTTTCTCCCCACCCTAAGAAAGTGATCTAGCAAAGCAGAGTAGGGATCCTAAACTCCATGTTATCATCTGTTGGAAAGACCTATCTATCAAGGCTAATGCAGTCCATGAATGGAGCATTCAGCAATATCCTGTACAATTTATCAAGGACTACAGTATGACCCCAATCCTCCATCTGTTTCCTGAAAATGAGCTGGAGAGTCCTTACTCCTAGCTACTGTCCTGCTTTAAAAACAAGTCTTGCAATTGTAAGGAGAGCCTTTGCAAAGCTGGAGCAGCAATTAAGCCAGGGTGTCTGATCTCACCTTGACTTGCTCTTTCACAATATCCCTTTCTTATGATATTTGGCAGTGGTAGAAGGGACTGTTCATTGAAAGCCACCAATGGCTTGGCTCAAAAGAGACAGCCGCTTCCGTTTTCATTTCCTGAAAACAGAGCTGCCAAAAGGGCAAAGAAGGTTGATGGGATAATTGAAGATAAAGATGGGCTGAACTTTTACTGGGAAGGAACTGGGACTGCCTTTCTCACTTCTTAGCATGCACGTCATCCTGAGTGCCTCAGTGGGCCAGAAGCAGCTCCTCACTGAGCTGCTGGTCACCTACGCTAAGGGGGTGCTGGTTGACAGCCAACTGGATATGAGCCAGCGGTGTGCCCAGGTGGCCAAGTAGGCCAATGGCATCTTGGCTTCCATCAAGAACAGTGTGGCCAGCAGGAATAGGGAAGCGATTGTCCCACTGTACTCAGCACTGATGAGGTCACACCTCAAGTGCTGTGCTCAGTTTTGGGCTCCTCACTTCAAAAAAGACATTGAGGTGCTGGAGCTTGTCCAGAGAAGGGCAACAAAGCTGGTGAGGGGACTGGAGAGTATGTCTTATGGGGAATAGCTGAGGGAGCTGGGGTTGTTCAGTCTGGAGAAGAGGAGGCTCAGGGGGGAACCTCATTGCTCTCTACAACTCCCTGAAAGGAGGTTGGAGTGAGGCGGGGGTCAGTCTCTTCTGCCATGCCCATAGTGAAAGGACAAGAGAAAATGGCTTTAAATTGCAGCAGGGGAGATTCAGATTGGACATTAGGAAAATTTTTTTCACTGTAAAGATGATTAGATATTGGAATAGGTTACCCAGGGAGGTGGTGGAGTCACCATCCCTGGAGGTGTTCAAGAAGCATCTGGATGTGGCGCTGGGTGATGTGGTTTAGTGGTGATGTAGGTAGGTGGTTGGACTGGATGATCATGAAGGTCTCTTCCAACCTCGATGATTCTGTGATTCTATGATTCTGCCTACCCTCAGTCCCATGGCAATGGAGCAGCTTGCTGCACAGCCCCAAAATCCGGAGTGGAGCAGTAGTGAGCCCTGCAGAGCTGATCCTCTGGGTTACGTCTTAAAAACCAGTTGCAAGACTATTCTGTCTTCCATATAGTTTCATCTTTCATGAAAACTCATGACACCTGATCAAATAGGCCCCTGGGATTCTCTCTCCAAAGGATACTAATGAAACGAAACTCATTTCTAATGGAAGACAAAACCATTGCAAAGAATCAACAGTTCTCTGGACTCTCAGGACATCTGATTTTGTGTAAGCATTTTCATCAGTGAAGATAACTGTACTACATCTTTACTATTAGTACAGGCTTGAAGTTTAATTCTTGTCCACAGATAGTAATGACAAGCCTGTTCCCAGGCTCACAAATACCCTTAGGAAAGGGTGTTTAGTGGCATTCTAGTATGTGGCTATCTATCCATCTCTTATCCACACAATTACCATAATGCCCATCCCTCACAGATTCCAGCTCTGCCACTATTTCTTCTCGCCTTATGAGATTTGACTTATGTTTAAGAGTTTGCGACTTTCACCTGGCTGCCTTGCTTTCCTGTCTCTAGTTTTTTAAACACACTGTTTAACTTATCCTGCAGCCTGGTTTGTCACAAGAGAAAATCCTCTTTTGCTGAATTATTATATCAACCACATGCTCCTTCCAATATGCTGATGTTCATCCAGAATCTGAATGGAGCTGAGCCAAGCTGAACGACTCCAGGAGTGAGTTCATCCTTACAGAGCAACTCCAGCTGAGGGATTAAATATTAGATGGGCACTTATAGTTGGGAGATTAATGGCAGTGCTTCAAAATGGGTGGCCCTTTTGCCCATACAGTTCCCACTAGTAATGTCAGAGAGTACATCACACACCAGCACTATCTACCAGCAAGAATTTCTGTCACACCACGAAGGCCATTTTAAAATGAAAAATATTGCTAGTGTTATCTCCTGTAGCTAGGGATTGTACTTGCACAGGGAGTTTGAGGCCGTGTATAAGCTATTGCTAATCCTTTGATAGCTCCTGGTCATATCTATGCTGTTGCTGTATTTCCAGCTAAGTGTCACGACAAAAAGCAAGTTGGTGTTATAGAGAAAAATTCCACCCAGTTCCTGAAACCCTGCAAATTCAGGTGTAAACCTTTGATTGAATAGATGTTCTGAAACTCCCTTGTAATTTTGCTATCAGCTTCTGACCCGGCTCTCTCTTGCATGATTGAGTAAACCTGGCAAATACATCTTGACTAATGAGCGGTTAGGAGCGTGCGCTCTTTCTAGACTTCTTCACCCTTTGGATGGTAGCACAATGCAGAGAAGGGTGATTTTGAGAAGCAGTTGTGTCTTTGAAAGGGTGGAAAGTCCTGCAGGTGGGACTAAGCTGTCCTGGGCAACTATCCAGGGTGGCAGTACTGAAGGGAGCAGAATTTATGTTTGTTTTGCTTACCCAGCTCTACGGGCATGGTGGAGGACGAAGAGAAAGCTATGTCTGTTCTGAGTTGTCACCAATTGGTGGTACCTTGGATGGGTTGATTGGATGGTATTTTGCTGGGCTTTTTGTTTAACAAAGGTGGACACAGTTTTAGTATGTAAGTGCATGACCAATGATGGTGGTACCTCTGCTTGTTCTTTATTGCATACTCCAGCATTTGGAGTGCTTCCTCCAGAGAAACACCACCATATTTGTCATAGGGTATCAGAGCCAGCACCAAGCCATTGTTCCTACTTTCATGGGAAGAGGACCCAAACAGTACCATTTTAAATGACACTATATCTTAGAAAATAAGCACAGGGAGAGTAAGAGGAGATATACAATTATATATTTGTATTTCATAGGCCCGCATGTGCACACACATTTATTTTACTTGACTTAGATATATAAACATACATGTCAGGACATACCTGTACATGTACGCTCATAAACTCATGCATACACACATTTTCACTCATACACATACAGAGGTGTATGCACGTATGTACATACATACATATAGACAATCTCCCAGTGAATAACATGGTTCTGTTCCTATCTGTTACAAAGCAGACAGAGACAGTGCTTCTAACCTCCAACAGTTGCAGATAAATGGTATACCCTGTTCACAGAATCACAGATTCAATAGTTTTATAAGGGACCTCGAAAGATCATCTAGTCCACCCCCCCTGCCAGAGCAGGGTCATCTAGAGTACATCACACAGGAACGCATCCAGGCGGGTTTTGAATATCTCCAGTGAAGGAGACTCCACAACCTCTCTGGGCAGCCTGTTCCAGTGCTCTGTCACTCTCACAGTGAAAAAGTTTTTCCTGATATTTACATGGAACCTCCTATGCTCCAGTTTAAAACCATTGCCCCTTGTCCTATCATTAGTCATTACTGACAAAAGCCTGGCTCCATCGTCCTGACACTCACCCTTTACATAGTTGTAAACATGGATGAGGTCACCCCTCAGTCTCCTTTTCTCCAAGCTAAAGAGACCCAGCTCCCTCAGCCTCTCCTCATAAGGGAGATGTTCCATTCCCTTAATCATCTTTGTGGCTCTGCGCTGGACTCTCTCAAGCAGTTCCCTGTCCTTTTTGAACTGTGGGGCCCAGAACTGGACACAATACTCCAGATGTGGCCTCACTAGGGCAGAATAGAGGGGGAGGAGAACCTCTCTTGACCTACTGACCACCCCTCTTCTAATGCACCCCAGGATGCCATTGGCCTTCTTGGCCACAAGGGCACATTGCTGGCTCATGGTCATCCTCCTGTCCACCAGGACCCCCAGGTCCCTTTCTCCTACACTGCTCTCCAGCAGGTCAGCCCCCAGCCTGTACTGGTGCATGGTGTTGTTCTTCCCCAGATGCAAAACTCTGCACTTGCCCTTGTTGAATTAATTGCCTTGTACCCTGTTGTGGGACTAATTGTTTCAATAGTTTTATTTTAGCTGTGGGATGGTTCCGTTTTAAAATAGCACTAAAAGAAATGAAACATTTTTGCACTTTTTTAAGCCTGTTTTCTTCTTTTGCTCTTCTTTTATTTTCAGGGCTTCAGAATATGTTCACCTCCTCCTGAGCTCCTTTTGTGGAATGTCAGTTCTGCAATTTGTCTAGGTGACAAATTGGTTTGCTTTGCCGGTTTGTAGCTTGAACCAGAACTGCTAGTGGGAAACTCAAATGAATAAAATGAAAGAGACCCTCCAGGCACCACATGAATTTACAACACAGATTGCCAGTGCCACCTAGAAAACAGAATGAGATCAAACACTATCCATCTATGTCTGCAGGATGCTATGGAATCCAGTGTGGCCAAAAATGGACACATCAGCCTTTTTAAAATATGAGTTACATTTCTTGTACATCAACAGAACAGAAGGATACAGACTGGCTCTCTCAAAGCATTATGAGACTTGCATATATGTATTTCTGTAGTTAAGTTAATGTTTTTTCTTAATGCAAATTGCTTTAAAATGCTCTCAGGCTACATTTAATAACACACATTCCTGTACAAGGCAATTCTGTCTGTGAGGACCATTGGTGACCTTCCCTTGCAAACCAAGATGCAATGAATGTGGTGAAAGCTGTACATGTCTCTATGATCCCAGACAGCAGATTTATGATTTAATAAACAGTAGGGGGAAAAAAATCAGCTAAAAACACCCCTCCAGACCTGCCACTCTGCTGAGAGCACCTAATTGCTCCAGAGCTCAATAAGAAGTCACAGTTTAATAAACTCCACCTGGCATTGCCTCACCAATGCCGCTTTGTACATCTCTATTGCCCAGGATGTCTGAGGCTGATTTCGTTCTTTTGAGTCTTTTGATTATGCTCAAGCTAAAATGAAGGATTGCAAATTCTAATTTGTGGTGACCTGGTTTTGTGAAAGAGCCTTGGGACAAGCAAAAACAGAAATGAGGCTCGTGATCCTGTGTTTTAAGAAATTTATTGCCACTACATTGTTTAGTCTCAATTCTGCAAATTTTATTTACCTATATATTTAAATGTAAGTTTAAGACCATTTGTTTTATCCAAATATTTATATCTATATCTACACATAAGAGTTTGCCTCAATGAAGTCGTAAAGGAAAATGCAGTAACTAAATTTTCATAGCAACTGAGAATTTAGCTGTGACACGGTTCTAAACAATATGCAAACGTTGACATATATCACAGCTAATGTCATAGGAGGAAGTGAACATTTCTGGCACAGGGAAAAGATTGATATTGAGAACTAATGGGGGAAAAATATAAAACTCCTAAATCACACCAATAGCACACACAAAAATTGAAGCTGTCAGTGTGCTAAGAGCTCTAGAAAAGAAAATACAAAACTCTCTGTCTATCTAGCCAACATCAGAAAATGAGGCAAAAGTGTGAAACCCAAGAGGAGTATAAATTCATTCCAATTTCTCCCAGATGCCTGAAGGAGGGAAGAGAAGGAGATTAAATCAGCTGTATTGAAAGAGAGGGAATCCAATGCATCTGAAGCGGAGCAGGACAAAAGCAAATTGAAGCGCACATTACTGGTACTGAAAAATGGACAGTCTTTTCTAAAGGAGAACTTGATCTGAATACAAGTAAAATGAGTCCTCTGTTGATTTAAGAGAAGGAAAAAAACCCTCATGGATAGACCACAAGAACAAAAAGCCTGATTTAATTTTCACAAACTGCAATGAATGCTGCAGACAGAAGAATGACAGGGAAGTCTAAGTGCATAGTTAGTGCAGATCCCAGAAAAAGCAGCCTTTTCAGCCATTTCATTACACCTAACACATCACCTGTGGCTTGTTGAGCCATTTGCTTTCTTCTCTATATGAACTTCATATTCATACTAATTCTACAGTAAGTTTTGCATAGACAGATGATACAGAATTTGAAAAAGGTAAAACTAGGAGAAATGTGACAGAAATCATAATTTGTTTCTTCATCCAAAAGTCTCCTAAAGAAGTGCTGGACATCTTATTGCTGCAAATGTTTACTATACCAGACACAGAATAGACAGCTGTGTATGAGCTTGCCCTGGCAAAGGAGTGGAGTGGGTAACCTCATTTACCCTTTCAATCTCTGAGCTTTGATGATTCATGCTTTGCAAGAGCAAGCTTTGCTTATAAATAAGAGCAGGTTTAGCAAGTGAAACCAGTTAGCCTTTAAACACAAACTAAACACATGCCTCCTAACAAAAGGAAGAGCTTGAAGTCAAAGAGCAAACCCCTCTTGCTGTGAAATGCTTTTGAGTTTAATTTCACATGTAGAACCAGTAGCATTCACAGCAGGAAGGCAGAATGAGTCATGTGGGGTTGTTGGGAACTGGGATGAGAAAGCATTGCAAAAGAACTCATAGCATACATCACTTATCATCCTGTCCTCTGTTCTTCAACAGAGATGGCTTTGGCACTGTGTCCCATTTCAAGGAAAGAGAAACACCGGGAGGGTGCTAGACTGATAGACTGAAGACTAGCTACCCACCAGCACTCTCACCATCCTGAAAGGCAGCACAATTGTTCCTCATTCAATGCTGTAATACAAAATAAAGGAGACAAAATAATATTTTTAGAAAGTGGAACTGCTTCTTTCTTGTCCTGTTGCTGTGTGGACCGATTTATTTCAGAGTGGATAAGAGAGAAAAAGCATCATTCTGGTTTGACAGTTCCCACCTGTTTTCATAATCATTTGCACTATTCTATACGATAAAATGCAAGACAAAAGATGTTCAAACATCTTGGCAATGACAGACATTTAAAAAAACTCCTTCCAGTTTATCTCTAGTTTGGTCCTGCCTTACCATTCATATCACTGCCAGTTCAGCTGAGAGAGAAGCAGCTACTGAAGAAGGTGTTGTGCCCAGCTCCATATCACAGCAAGAGCACACATCCTCAAAACATCCTACGCTGGTTGCCATTTCACCTGGACTTTTACTTTTGAGCACTGTCTGTTCAAGTGAGGCCACTTCAGTTACCTTATGAAGAAAAAAACCTTGAAACTCTTCCCACATCATTTCTCTGGATTGGATGGTTGAAATTATGTCTTTGGGCAATGGCAGAATAGTGACAGTTAGGGAATAGGTACAAGGATCAGTTCTAGCTGCTTATATTTAGTTTTTTGGTGTTCCTAAGGATTGGTGGTGTTGCATCCCTTTTTTTTTTTCCCCTCTCTCTTTTTCTAATTGTAGGTAGAAGAAAATACAGCCATAGGTATGTTTCCTAAAAAGTGCTTATTTTAAACACAGGACCAGGTACCAAATGCTGATTCACAAATCATCAAGTCCAGCATTCCTCTCCAATGCTATCTTGGCACAGATCCTTGATACACACATAACATAATATCAGATGAACTTTTTCAGGGAAAGGGAGAGTGATTTTCTTACTGATGTGGTAGGTAATTCATCTTGTTGTGAATCAATGAAATCAGGACAAAGACAATCTATACTAGCATAGTTTATCCTCCTCCTTTGGTAATGTGTATTCCTTGTCTGCTTTTGCTGCTTGCTGTGAAGCAATTGCATTAGACCAACATCTTCCCTGGTTCAGAGTAAACAGTCTCTTGCCAAACTTTGGGAAACACAGAGATGTCTCATCGTGGTGGGGTCAGTCAGTTCACTTTGCATACATGAGCGCAGCCCGGTGTTTTGTTCCTACAACAGAGAGCAGAGTCAACTGTGGGAGCAATTCAAAGGCCCAAGGATCTCCTTCTTCCCCCATGGCATTGTCAACCCCAGCACAAAGTGGGGGTGAAACACTTCCCCGGTGATCCAGTGGCATTTCTCACCAGCCTGCTCTAGAAAGAATGACCAGACTCCACAGGGACCTGAGAAGAGAAGCCAAAAGCAAACACACCACAAATGTGTTCAAACAGACAATGTCCTGCCTCTAAAATGTACAAACGAGCAAGACTTTTATGACATTTTGGCTCTCTAGTTTTGTTTCAGTGTCTCTGAAATGGGTGTCATGAACTTGTTTTCCTGATGCCTTCCCTCAACATAGCAAGTTCCTGCAGAATGAGCAGAACAAGGGTCCTCTGGCTGGTTGGCTTGGGGCTGAAGGAGTGACCTGCTGGGAAACGTGTCTGCCATGTAAGAGGACCTTCTGTTTTCACATGAGGTCAGACATAGGGAAGAGTAGGTCCCTGGTATGGTGGTCCAGGACAACCTGGGGAATCTGAAAATGGAGGAATATAGGGGAATGTATCTCTAATTCAGAGCAGATTAAAAATACAGTACTGGAAAATGAATCTGTATTTCTAGACATACCCCACAGCACAAGGATCATACCACTTCATTCAGCAGTGGGAAATATAGGAACACCCATAACCTAGATTTAAGTTTGGTTATTGCATTTTTAGTGTGGGATGCAGCTTATTTAACTTCTGACATACACATGTGAGACAGTCAGACTAAGTTCTCCTTATAGTCAGTGGAAAGAAATGGGCACTTCCAAGGCATCATTCACCTGATCTCTTGTAAAACATTTCCACAGACTAAGACAAATTGAATTTTGTGTCTTTCACCTGTGGTGATTGTTCTTTAAGCCTCATGAGGTAAAACATTTGATGGACCTATAGTGAACTTTCAATAAATGCAATCTCCTATGCAGTATCCCAGTGA
This sequence comes from Aegotheles bennettii, assembly GCA_013398125.1. Classification (NCBI taxonomy): domain Eukaryota; kingdom Metazoa; phylum Chordata; class Aves; order Caprimulgiformes; family Aegothelidae; genus Aegotheles; species Aegotheles bennettii. The sequence continues at coordinate 70,812 of VZRW01007887.1, read as the reverse complement.
AGATAAGATAATTTTTACTTTATTAGACAGCTTATTTCACTAAGCAGCACTTTTTAGATAAACCCTTGAAGATCACCTAACCTGCACCACTAATTAGCACTAAAGGAGCCTGCTGGCAGGGTCATGCATCTATAAATGAGATCCACACTTGGATATCCCACACAAATCCCCATCTGCATTGCTATCACTGTCCAGAAGCACTGCAGAGGCAGTCAACTCTGCCAACCAAAGTGGCTGAACGTGGTTACCCCTCAGCCTCCCAGCCCACCCCACCCCAAAATCTGACTTGTCACATATCAGAATTTCAGAAAGCTGAGATGGCATCGCAGCCCATCCTCTCCTGCCGACATACTGGGTCACAGGATGGTGAGGAGCTCCAGATGCTTCTGGGAGATTACGCAAACCCCAAGAAGGGCTCTTTTGAAGAGGGTGCAATCGGGATAACAGAGCAGTGCCTAGGCAACCTGCCTCACCTACCACAGCTGTCAGCAGATCAGAGGATCCCCTGACCAGCTATACCTGCACAGCACATCCCAGGGTGGGAGAGAAACCACCGCTCTGCATTATAAATGCATTAAGCAAAGGTGGATAGGGAGGGAACCAGGTGGGAGCTTCATGCTAAAACACACAGGACCCAGCAGGTCTGAGGACTGCAGCTGATGGTTTCAGGGAGGAGTTGTGTTTAACATATCTGAGCTGGAAGGACAGGTTAGTCATGCCTATGGCCTAAAGCAAGGAAGAAACAAAGATGAAAGATGGGGAATCCCAAAGAGAAAAGAGGTGCAGGCACACACACCCTGTAAAGAAAACCCCAAACTTCATCTTGGGAAGGGCAGCTTGCTCTGGCGTAAGGAAAAGTACACAAACAACTGAGCATCCGTGAATGCCATATTTACCTTTTTTCACCATACTGGCAGTACACACATGTTTTTATCTCCACTTAACCAGGGGAGCGGGTGTTCACACCTGATACAGCCTAATGTAGGGGTGAGCATGGCTGTGGCAAACAGCCTTCCCTCTGTTATACTCATTGCTTTTGTTCTTGTGCATGGGAGGAGTGGCTGGCACACGAGAAGGTTGTGCTGCCATTCAAAGAGACCTTGATAGGCTGGAGAGTTGGGCGGGGAGAAACTTAATGAAATTCAGCAAGGGCAAGTGCAGAGTTTTGCATCTGGGGAAGAACAACACCATGCACCAGTACAGGCCGGGGGCTGACCTGCTGGAGAGCAGTGTAGGAGAAAGGGACCTGGGGGTCCTGGTGGACACGAAAATGACCATGAGCCAGCAATGTGCCCTTGTGGCCAAGAAGGCCAATGGCATCCTGGGGTGCATTAGAAAGGGGGTGGTTAGTAGGTCAAGAGAGGTTCTCCTCCCCCTCTATTCTGCCCTAGTGAGGCCACATCTGGAGTATTGTGTCCAGTTCTGGGCCCCACAGTTCAGGAAGGACATGGAACTGCTTGAGAGAGTCCAGCACAGAGCCACTATGATGATTAAGGGAGTGGAACATCTCCCTTATGAGGAAAGGCTGAGGGAGCTGGGGCTCTTTAGCTTGGAGAAAAGGAGACTGAGGGGTGACCTCATCCATGTTTACAACTATGTAAAGGGTGAGTGTCAGGAGGATGGAGCCAACCTTTTTTCAGTAATGACCGATGGTAGGACAAGGGACAATGGTTGTAAACTGGAGCATAGGAGGTTCCATGAGTGTGTGGGGCACATCCTGTAGATTTTTGTCCAGAGAGGTTAGGGGTGCTGGCTCACAAACTGAGCAGATGGCACATAGTCCATAAGACATGTAACTGATCAGCTGAATGATGCTAAATAGTAAATATTATTAATTTTCCTATTGGATAGGCCTCAGACCCATGGGAAATTTGAAGGCTACAGGTGACCTGCTGGTCCAAACATTTGGAAACCACTCCTGTAGGAGTCCTCTACAGGCAATCAAAGGAGAAGTTGTCTGTCCTTTGTGGGAGAGAACAAGCAGGGATATCATCACCCAAGTGATCTGAAAAGGAGGCGAGTTCAACTAAGTCGAAGCAGAGCTCAGCTCTAAGTCACGTCTAGTCATGTAAATGAATCTGAATTTCCATTACAGACATATCAGCAACGGGATGGGTGCCCTCTCACCTGTGGTACTTTTCTGTATTCTTTCTCCTACCCAGCACTGCATACAAGACTGTCTGCGATCACGAAACTGCTGACTCTGCCTTGGGGTAGCTGCCTGGCACAAGGTAGTAAGTACTAGGCAGTTAGTACACAATAATATATTGTTTAGGAATAACTTATTTAACAGCCTATATCACTGATACAGGATTGCCATGCTGGTAGCAAAGTTTTGTTTTCTACACACTAGGTAGGAAGACAAGCCAAGAAGAGATTGAGAGTTTGGGCTGGCTCTGTGGCGAAGACCTGTCCTACTCATGCAGAAACAGTATTCCATTCACAGAGGATCAGGAAAACAAGTTACAGGCTCTCTGAATTTCTGTATGAAGCAACCGCAGTTACACAACTCATAATTGAGTTTACTGCACTTAACTCTCTGTTCTTTATTACAGTGTTGACTAATGGAGTCTTACTTTAGAATAAAACCCTGCTTCTGGTAACATTGGGTTGTTAACATAATTATTCATTGTCTGTGTGTTGTGCTTGTGCCAATGCTAAAGAGCAGATGTTAATAGTGAAATCTGAAGAGTTTATTATAAGCAAAAATAATTAGCTTCCTGTTCTGTAGGAACAAGTCTGTTGTCCATCAGACTAATTAGAACATCAGTCAGTCTTGTGTCATGTTGTAACCAGCTCTCTGCAATGTTATTTTTTAAGGTTCGAAGGCCTGACAATGAGGCAACTCATCTGGATATCATATGAGAAGCCTGACTGCTTTAATTTATCTCTGTACCACCTTATTCGCTGAAGAGTTATTATACAGCTAAGATGTTGTTATAATTATTTTTGTCCTTGTTATTGTTATATGCTATAATTATAACAACATTTTATTTTTATATCTGTAGGGTCTACAAGCTCCTGTGTGCATAGACAGAAAAGGAAGAAAAAAGAATTCTAAAACTCAGGGAAACTTGAAGCTGAAGTCAAAAGCAACAAAAGCAGATAGAGTCCACTTTAGAAAAGATACAAATCAATTGTAGAGACACCAAGGACAACAAAGAGAATGACCAAACATCTGAGAAGGGACATGGTAACTGTTTTCAAGCACATGGAAGATTTGCAGGAGAAAGGCTTATACAAATAACAAAGGAATTAATCTTTTTTCCAGTATCCATGTTAGATAGGACAAGATTTCACCTGCAGCAATGAAGATTTCATTGAAACATGAGGAAAAAGGCCATGGACCTGTTGGAACGAGTCCAGAGAAGGGCCACAAAAGTGATCAGAGGTCTGGAACACCTGTCCTATGAGGAAAGGCTGAGAGAGTTGGGGTTGTTCAGTCTGGAGAAGAGAAGGTTCTGAGGTGAACTCATTACTGCCTTTCAATACCTAAACGGGGCCTATAAGAAGGACGGGGACAGGCTTTTTAGCAGAGCCTGTTATGATAGGATGGGGGTTAATGGTTTTAAACTGAAGAAGGGTAGCTTTAGATTAGATACAAGGAAGCAGTTTTTCACCATGAGGGTGATAAAACACTGGAACAGGTTGCCCAGAGAGGTGGTAGATTCCCTCTTCCTGGAGACGTTCAAGGCCAGGTTAGATGGGGTCTTGAGCCACCTGGTCTAGTGGGGTATGTCCCTGCCCATGGCAGGGGAGTTGGACTAGATGACTTTTAAGGTCCCTTCTAACTCAAGTGAGATTCTGGAAAAAAAAAAAAAACAACAAGAACAACCAAACTTTCTAATTGCAAGGATGGCAAAGCAGTGGAATAGACTTTCTAGAAAGACTGCAGATAACATTTTGATGATGGATGAGGGTCAGAAGAACACTGGAGTTGTCTAGGGTCACTGGGACAGGAGCTGTCAGGAGGCTCTCATCATGACATGTCAGGAGAGCTTCAGTGACAGCCAAGGCCCACAGAAGCTACTATAGGACCAGAACCGGGGCTAGGGGCTGGTTCTAAAAGGCAGCTTTAAAGAATCTATGTTGTAAAAGAATTTGAGTCCACAGGCTGTGCTTGAAAAGCTGGCCTTTATCTGACTGTGGTGCCAGGCAAACACACAAAAGGAAGCTGGTCACTGCCGGAGATGGGTCCACATCCAGTTTCTTCAGTACCAGCCTGCTGAGAGCAAATCAAGCCCATACAAAGCTTTATCTGGAAAGCACAATGGTTAATGGGTAATGGTGATGTATTTTTCTAACCAGCTCCCTGCTCACACAGGAATTTTTAGAGTTGGCAAGTAAAATCTCAGCCTAAAATACCCAGGGTAGGCTCTGTTGCTGCAAAACATGCTGTATGATGTATGGAGGAGAGGAGTGGGGCCAGGCACCCAGATATTTTGGCACGTACTCTTCTCTCCACAGGGGTGCCAGCTCCTAGGCTGAAACATCACCAAATCTTTTACTACATCTGCTCAAAAAGTCAGGTTGAAAGAGCAGGGACCGGTTCATACAAATCTTTCCTCAGGTCTGTGTTGTGCAATGCTGGTTTCTGTTCTTCTTTATGCAATAGTAAGCTGCAACTGCTGCTTCAGGGATTCTACAAAGGGTGCAGCTTATGTAATATCCATTTAGAAATGACAAAGCTTTCCTTTCTGGGCTTTTCATGTAGTAGTCCACCCACATGCAGGCGGTGCACACAAATGACGTATCAGCCGGGGGCTGAGACTTGCTGCAGAAATTGATAGTAAGCCGTTGTTATTCTAATTATGTGGCCGTCTTCCTTAATTAAAGCTATGCCACAGGTCATTTACCCTGGTGCAGAGTCCACGAACATTAATCCTGGCAGTGTTTTGGAATCAGAGACTTCTCATTAGCATAGGATTGGCTGTGAGGGAAGTATAATCATCTGAAACCCTTTACAAAGGAATGTAAATTAGCATCCATGCCTCCCGTGTACTATTGACATAGTGAATTATTTTACTGACTAGAAATGGAAATGAACACAGAGGAATGACATTCATATTTGCAGCTCAGGCTGTACTCTGTTTGCAGTGGGGATTTTTGTGTGTGTCTCTATCCACAGTCAGAAACTCCAATTATCATCTTTGATGGCTCACCAGTGCTTGAAGCTCACACCTCTCTCCATGCAAAGCACTGCAATCTGTTTACACTGAAGTAATGACTGAGAATAAAAAATAGATTTTATAATGTCTTATTAATCTTGGTGTGCTTTTCTCAGAAGCATGGAGACCTATATTAGAAGTGGATTTAGGTCTGAGAGTGGCTTCTGAACCCCTTTCAGGGGGAATAGCGGGAATAACTCCCCACATTGTCTAATCAAGTAATGTTTGAATTTTGTTAACAAACCACCCTTCAAGATAGGTCTTTGGTTTTGCAAGACTGAAACAGGCCTCAAGAAGAGAAAAAATAGCTGTTATTTATCAAATACCTCATCACTGATTCCACATATCATCAAGAACATCACCCACAGTTAATAAAGGAGACAAACTAACAGTGGTTGCTTGTGCTACAGCCGAAGGGACACCACATCCAGGAACAGAAGCCAGATCTACTGACCACTGGACCCCTGTTTCATCTATCCCATGCCATTGTTTTTGAATTACATGATTATAGCAGCACAGAAATAATAGATTCAGTTTTACAATAGAAATTGTTCTTCTAAACAGTCAAGTTGTTCTTTGCTTGGAATAATTACTTCCCTGGCATAGTTCCCATCCTGTTCAAAAGCCAAGCAATAGTCATGGCTAATAGCCAACCATGGCTATAGTTTCCGAAATTCATTTTCAGAACAAAGACTTATGTTGCCGATAGTAAAATACAGTCAGAACATTAACTATGATATAAATTAATATAATATTTCACTGCTATTTATCAAAAAGCTGTATTACTCTTTGGACATATTGTCAGAGTAATTCTGAAAGTGGAAAAAGTCAGGGAGTGGCAGGATAAGTCCTATTTTCCTCAGAGTTAAAGAGACTGATTCTAAGGTGTGACCCTTCTGGCAATATTTACTGGAAGAAGGTAAAAAAAACAACTAGAGAGTAGGAAATTGTACATTAAAAATGAGCAAAAAATAGCTATTGATCGTAAGGGCTACATTTAGACTAGGATAAAGCAGTCTGCAGTAAAGCAATTTAATTTCTAATTAATTTTTATTATGATATTGATAGGATTACCAGTAGCGCAGTATCAAATTAGTTCACAACACAGAGGTGCTATTACCAACATTATGTTTTTACAGATGAAGAAATGAAAGTCCAAATTCTCAAAGCTATTAAAGTACACAGATAAGGTATCTTGACAAAGTGATTCGCACTCTGGTGGGTCAGGAAATCAAATTCAGGTTTCTCACTCCCTCAGCAGCACTCAGATAACTGGTCCAAGGTCTCCTTTCAGTGGACTGGTTTTGGTTTTGTTACAATATAAAATAGTTTTAACCAAGACCATATGGTGTTGCTGAGTTGTGTCCTGTATGCGTTTAAGAACTGTTCAATCTCACTTCCACTCTGAGGAAAGTAACATGTATTCTTTTGAACATTCGAAGTGATCTCATCTGTGTGAGTTTGCCAACAACTCACAACTAATTTATTTTCCCAGGTATTTCTCTGCTTTTAGCAGCCATTTACTCCTAGTCTCCAGTCTTCATCACATGGTAATTCAAAACCAGCATATTGGCATCAGAATTATTTGATCTTCAGTGTGAGAGGAAAATGAAGGTCATGGACACTTCCACAGACCATCTGTGGTAGAAGGCCTGGAGCTGACAGAGGCTCCTTGCTCACATGGGGGTTGAATGTATTTTACATCCCATGGTTCTAAGGTATTTAATCAATTTTCTGGTTTTTGCTGAGGAAAAAAAAAGTTGGGACATCAGTTAAAAAAAATGAAGACTGGGCCATAGAGTAGTTTTGGGAAGCAAAAATTCAAACCCTCCCCACCGCCATCTATAATTAAATTTCAGCTCCTGATTAGACATTAAAAAACTTGTAAGCCACGACATTTTGTCCAAACAATGTGAAAGCAAAGGAAGGAATCCCATTGATTTTAACGGCCTGCTAATATGACTGTGGGGGGGGTAGGCAGCAGTTGCTGGTTTTAGTCTATGGAGTTAACAAGTGTGCCAAAGTTGTGGCAGCAGGACCTTTGTCAAGGGGGAGCACCTAAGTCATGCACAAATCCATAGAACAAGTTGTGATTCATCAGATGGGGCTGAGAGAGTTGGCCAGTTTCACTGCAAGTACATTTCCTATCATCTTTTAGAGGTCACAGTAATCAGGGAAGCTTCCTGATGATTGGAAATAGGCAAATGTCAAAAAAGTGGTTTCGAAGAACATCAAGGAGAATGATCCAGGAAGCTACAAGCCAGTAAGCCTCACCCTGGATAGGTTATGGAGAACATTTTGAGTTATACAAAGGGCAAGATGGTGACTTGGAACAGCCAGCATGGATTTACCAAGGGCAGGTCAGATCATGCCTCACTCACCTCTATGATGAGATGATTGGCTCAGCAGACAATGGGAGAACAGCAGACGTTGACTTTGGGAAGACTTTTGACACAGTCTCCCATAGTATCCTTATAGCCAAATTGATCAGATATTGACTGCATAAGTAGACAATAAAGTGGGCTAAAATTTGGCTAGATCATTGGGTTCAAAGGCTAGTGAAGAGCAGTACAAAGTCCAGCTGGCAGCCAGGTCATGGAACAATGGTGCCCCTCTGGGCTAGAGAGCACAATTTAGTGTCTTTATCAATGACCTGAATGATAGGATGGAGTGCACTCTCAGCAAATTCATGATGATGCCAAATCAGGGAGAGTAGCTGATGAGCTGGAGGACAGGGCTGCTGTTTGGAAGGAGAACAGCAAGCTAGAGAAATGAGCTGACAAGAACCACAAGTTTCAACAAAGGCAAAAGCAAAGTGCCGCATCTAGGACAGAGTAACTCCATGCACCAGTATAGGCTGGTGGTGAACTAGACAGAAAGCACCTTTGCAGAGATGGATCTGGGTGATTTGTTGGAGACCAGGTTGGATATGAGCCAACAGGATGCCCTTTCTGCAAAGAGGACCTTTCAGGTACTGGGATCTGCCAACAAAAGCATAGCCAGTAGATCAGCAACAGTGATCACTGCCCTCTGTTCAGAACCTGGTGAGACCAAATCTAGAGTATTGTCTCCAGGTTTGGACATATGAGAGTGAGCTCAGAGGAGGGCAGCCAAGATGGTTATGGGGCTGGAGCACATGGCACATAAGAAAAGGCTGAGATTTGTTGCAAGGAAATGACTGTTACAGTTGACTACAACTACCTAGGGGGAAGGTATAGAGAAGACTTTCACCCTAGAGCTGCACAAAACCAGGAAAAAGACATGCTGCAGCATGTTACATTCTAACTGTATGTCAGGAAAAAAAAAATCATTCTGAGGGTGGTAAAAATTGGCATAAGTGTCCAAGAAAAGCTGTGGTATCTCCACCTTTGGAGATACTCAGAACTTGACTGGACACAGCTCTGAGCAACCTGATCTGAGCAATCTTAGGTCTTCTCCAAACTAAACGATTATTTGTTTCTATGATGTAGTTGTGCTACTTTAAGCAGGAAGTTGGACTAGATCACTTTCAACCTAAATTATAATTGCACATGATTGTGCAATTTCAAGTGAGCCCAATGACTTGCATTGGACTTTTGATAAGATAGCAAGTCCTAACCTGAAAATTGAAGCCAACAGAAAATCCATTTCTACTATTACTGCTGGGTTTTAGCCACAGTATTAGAAACAAGCTCTTCCTCCCTTCTCAAATTGCCTTCTCAGTTGTAGAAGATGCAATGACTGTGCAGAAATCAGACAATTGATTCTTCCTTTATTTACAGTAAACCCCTGTCAAAAAGCAGGTGTTCATTTTAGTGTGCTTTATTAGACATGCCGTGTATTTGCTCTCATCAGGTTATACCACTTGCAATTAACTCCCAGGAGGGTCATTAGGACACATCCACCTTTTAATGAAGTGCTGGCACAGCCCCTAATATAGCCTCAAATGGGTCCTCCAGTCATGGTAGCTACACAAATGTAAAGAAATCCTAAAACAGCACAGTAGACACAAAGGGCTTTTCCTCTTCCAAGTAATTTTGGACAGACAGGTAGGTCATTCCCTTGCCCTCTATTTTCAGTTGGGATGAAGCTCTTGAGGTGCAGGATATTGTAGAGAATGTAGAGGTTGACCAGAGGGCTACCTGATTTATCCAGATTCTGAAGCGACTTCAGTATGTCTTGCATCAGCTCTCCCTGTCTCTTTACTTCTGCCAGAAGTTGGCTCTCATTCGAGTTCTGAGCCTCATCTAAGTCCATATCTTCTGGCAAGGGTATATTTTCAGGGGCAACTACAAGTCCGGCATTGCCGGGTACCCATTCATCTTCTGGCAGCAAGGGTGCTGATGGAACAACAGTACCCTTTCCTCCCCAGAACTCCTTCTCTTCAGCTGGGAAGGCAGACAGGTTTTTCTCTGCTTCCACCCAAACAGGTGGTGTCTTATAAGGAGGAGGTGGTTCGGTTACCTCTTGGGGGACTGTTTGACTTAGCTCATCTGTTTCTGAGCTAACTTTTTTAAGCATTTTCATGCACTGCTTCCAGGTCTGAGCCTGCCTGAAAGCAGCTTCACTTCCATCTCCTACCGATTCCCACAACTCACTCCCAAGCCGATGCCATACTGAACGTGAGATTACTCCTTAAAGAATCCTTTCTCCTGTCCCCAGGTGAGCAGCTCTTCTACTTCCTGCTGTTCAATCTCTGTCTCAGTTATTTTTGCTATTAGCATCAGGCATTCAATTTTCCCATTGCTGATGCTGCATTCTCCATCGGGTTTTCAATGGCAGACACCATGTTTCCCATGTTGCTGCTCACTGTGGTCTTTATACTCCCTTTTCAAACAGACCTGTCTTTTACAGACAGCCTAATGCCTTTCTCAAGGTTTTGCCAACAACAGCTTTCCCTCGCCTTTTGTTATGATCCCGAATGCTCCTTACCGGATCACATCGGGGTCACTAGATGTTGGGGATCCAGGCAAAACTAGGCAATGAAATCCCAAGCTGGCAGCAAGCTGCCCCAAAGCACTGGGTGCGCAGAGCCGGCCTCCTTTCCCAGCACTCGATGTTCTTGCTGGTATCGTAGGTTGAGTAGTAGCTCAACATCCAACTCACAGAGCACATCCTGCTCCTTCCCCCACTGCTCAGGCACTGAAAGTACCCTAGTGCTTCGAGCCCTGCCTTTTAAGGTCCACCCCCCTTGTTAGGCCATTAGCTTTATTATTACCAAACAATTAGCACCTGAGTGTGATGACCAGGAGGGCTGCTCTGTCAATCAACAATCAGGTAGCCCTCTGGTCAACCTCTACATTCTCTACAGATATGAGGGCAGAAAGGACAAATGTGTCATTACCAGTGAGCTGCTTGGGTATGGGAGGTGAGTCCACACCTTCCCCGTGGAGAGCTGGAGCATGAGGAGGGCAGGGAGCTTTGGAGCGGACACAGCTGGCTGTCCCTCTGCAACTCTTGAGCCGGGATCCCTGTGCAAGTGAGGTTTTTGCAGGCAGCTGCTGTTTTCATACCAGCACCACAGCATGCAAGTGCTTTGGTCCTTGCTTTCATATTGCTCAGACCACACAGGAGAAAAGGCAGCTGTTTTCCTAAATGAAGTGTTGTGAGGCTGTATCTATGTTGTTCATCTGACCTTTTTGACCTTCCTTTCCCTGCCTTCATCCCAGCAAGCTAGGGCAGCAGAGGGGTGCTGATAGGCACAGTGCTGTTTCAGAGACAGTGTGATGCATTACATGGAGGATTTCCCAACTGGGATGTCAAGCTCAAGGCTGGTCAAAAGTTAGATGAGGCTTCATGTGGCTTTTCTGGCAGTGAGGACCAAGGAGTGCAGCTGGTGGGTCTGCTTCTGCCACAGAAAGGGGAGGGTAAGGGGTGGTTGCTCCTGGGAGCTCCATGGTGCATGAGGGGCCAAATGGGGAGAAGCTGCCTCTCCTTCCAGGTGCAAACTCAGCCCTTATCTCAAACTCAGCCTTGGCCTTGGCTGCAACAGGCCACCTGGCTCTGCAGCCTTAGCAAAGCGGTGATGGGCCATTTTGCAGGTCTGGCCATCAACTCTACTCGGCAGCTGCCTGATTTGCCTGTGCCCTGCAACAACTGTGGAAGAAAATGCCCAGAACCAAGAGGAAAAGCATCCAAACCCAAGCTGACACAGCTCATTTAGGCTTGACAGGACAACTGTCAGGGAGCAGTCCTTCTGGATCCAAGCCAGTGAAAGGATGGGACTGGCAAAAGGACTCTGCTTCCTGCATTTCCTTAGAAAAGCCTTGTTTGTTGTGAGACTGGAATTGGGGGGGGGGAGGAAGGGCAGAGCTACAAGAATTTGTCTCTGTTCTGGAGAGGAGAGGGAAAGCAGGCCACAATCTATTTGATGTTTTTTGGTTGTTTTTTTGTGTTTTTTTTTTCTTCTTAAAACACATATGACAGAGAAAACAATGTACATTATTATACAGCAGGGATGTGCAGCCATGGACTCCCATGCATGCCTGTGGGGTGGTCCATCCAGCTCATGTCTGCTGAGGTCAGCCTGGCCCAGTCCACCTTTAGTTTGCTGAAACAGAGGGGAAAAGTATTAAAAAATTGCAGTTGATCTTCATGCAAGGTCCCCACAGACTGCATAGAACTACTGACTTCAGTAGGATTTAGGTACCTTACGTTACTTTAGGGAGCTGGGTTTGAGGGTCTCCCTGGATGCTGTAGCTTAGCGTCCCTCCTCCAAACACGGTGTCTGACAAAGCTATTGATTACTGGTGGGTGTGTCATTTATCAAGTCATCTGTCAACAAACAATACACATTCCTCAGGCTTCTTCTAGCTCTGGCTGTCAACCACAAAACTATCTTCTTCAAATGTATGTAAACTGAATCTATTTTGTTACCTAAGAACTGGCAAACCCTCCTCTCTCTTGCTTGAAGCACTTACAGTCCTTTGTTTAAAAATGCACCAGCAGTGAGCTAGGCTGACTGCAGGAGCAAGCCGGCTCTCCAAAATGGCAAAGTGTCATGCCTGACTGACTTCTCCGAAACACACACAGAAACGAGGACAGAAATTGCAGTTCTGGGCTGGGAAAGGTGAAGGAGGGAAGTGGCTGCGCCAGTCAAAGCAGACAGATTAACCACATGAAAACTGGTAAACCTGGGACACTTCAAGTTCCTGAAGCTAGAGGTACATGTCGTGACCAGGGTGAGATGGAAGTGCACGCCTGCAGTCATTCCTGTCACCTCAGTCTCCTCTGGAAAGGAGATGTGGCATCCTGCAGGCGGGTCCCGAGTCTGCACGATGTGGGAGCCAGGACGCTGGCATGTCTGCCCACGTAGCTCCAAGTAGCCCCACACCAGCCACAGCTTAGGTGCTCAAATCAGGACTAGGAGGACTATCAGTATGATGCACAGTCAAAAAAACAAGGAACTGAACTAATGGAAGTGCAGATCCCATTTCTGTTTGACAGGATTTGAAACGTTTCCTTTTTTACCAGTTTATTTTTATATCCTTCCTAAGACTTATTAAATTAGCTTAAAAACATAACTGTTAATCATCAAATACCCAGATCTCCAGGTGAAAAAAATAGTCATAATTTTCAGAAAGTGAAAATAAACATGATTTAGATATTGACCTGCATAAAGCTAGAAATACTGTTCAGAGCATGGCAAATAGCAAACACTAAATTATTATAAAGTTAAAAACTTGTGCTGCTAAGTTTCACCTCCAAAAAAATAAAATTAAAAAAAGACACAGTTCGTGTGAACATTTTAATATTGACTCGTTTGGACATCTGGAGGCTCAAGTGTAATTTCAAAACCAAAAATGAAACGGAAGGGAGAAAAATAAAGCAAAGCAAAACAAAACAAACCCAAACAAAACACTTCCTATCAATTCGAAATGCTGTAAATTATGAGAAACTCCTGATGAAAACCAACTCCTTGGCAACTGGCACCGTGTTTGGACGCAGCCTCGCACAGCGTGGCCGTGCTGTGAGTTACCAGCTCACCCTTCACAACCGCCCAGGGATGCCAGCACTCGCCTGCCATAGGCTTGTGTGCAGAGCCCCTTGGCTTTTGGGGCTGTTTTGGGCGAAATGCCTAGGGATAGGGGTGTGTATGTGTGTGCCCAGCCGAGATGTGGGGCCACCTGCCCCCACTCGGAGCAGCGTGGGTGTTTCCCGGCGCAGGCACGCGTGCGGGCCCCGGGCGGGCGCGGATCCTGCCCGGGGCGGGCGCAGAGCCCGATCGCTGCGGATGCGGGCTCCGGGCGCGGACCCCGGGCGGACGCGGGGCTTCCCGGGGCAGGTGCGGAACCCGGGCGGCCCCCGGGTGCGGGTACGGCCCCCGGGTGCTGTCCCCGGGCGTGCCCCACGTCGCTGGGCAGACGGTGCCGCTGCGTGGTGGAGCGCCGGCACTGCAGGCTCCGTGGGAGGGGGGAGTGAAGCCGGCCCTGGAAGCCTCCCCGGCCCCGGACAAAGGGAAAGGCGAACTGCCGGCAGGTGATATGACGGGCGTTTATCTCCGGCCAGGGGTTTCGGCATGGCCGGGCTCAGAGAGCGTACCTGAGCCCAGTCCTGCAAGGTGCCGTGGGGTGGTTCAGAGCTGGGCTGGGTCTCGTTTCTTACGATGGGCCCCAAGCTGAGACTGCAGCATCTGAAAATTCAGGCCTGAAAGGGCCTGTGGGGCTCCATGAGTCAGCCAAAAGATGCCCTCCAGTGCAGTGAGGACCCCATGTTGCAAAGGATCACAGCTGGTTCAGAACCGGGTGAAATGAAATGAAAATGCCTCTCTGATTTTTATCTGCCGGGTGATACAAGAATTTGGAATTAGGATGTTTATAAGAAGCTTTGTTTTGTAAACCAGGGACTGGAAGATCCTTACGTTGTGCTGCAGCTGGTATATACAGTGGATATTTAAGAAGGTATTTCAGTAAGAGACCAAGAGGGGCCAGAGACAGGAGGATGCAGTTCAAGGCCCTGTTCCCAGCTTGCCTAGAGGACTGGGCAGTCAAGTCCCTCTCTTCAGCCCCTTGTGTTCCTACCTGTCTCCACTGTGTCCCTTCTGCCGTTCCTGACAGGCTGTAGCAGTGCCTAGTGCAGAGAGACATCCATCTAGGCGCTGCTATCGCAGAGATGATAATAGGGATAACGCTAACAGATGGCAGGTCTGAAGGGGAGCTGCTGCCGCCGATGCAGGCTGGCGGACAAACATTCCTGCTCTGGCAGCTGGAACAACGGTAGCGCAAATGAAACATGAACAATTTCCTCCCTGCCAGCAAAGAAAATAGCTCCAGGGAGAACCCAGGGAGAGTAATTGTCAGTCTCCTCTAGGTATCATGGGAACAAAGGCCATTCAGCAATCCCGGAGTAAACAACAGCTTCTTATTTTTTAGTACAGAATAAACCCCTAAGAAACTAAGAGCGGGTACTGTAGAACTGCTGAACTAGCTGGTCCAGTGCCCACCCCCTCCCGACCTTTCACTGAAAATCATTGAAGTGAGGCACACAGGAGTTTTACTGTAAACAAAATGGGCTCAAAACAGAGGGTGAATCTCTTGTGGCAGAATGATGCAGATACATCAAATGCTTCACATTCTTCCTGCTCCCTTCCTCAAAGAAGATGCTGATCATTAGAGCAGTGAAATTCCTTCCAGCTCTAGCTCCTCTCTTGGGACTTGGCCAGGTCTCTCTTTCGGTCTTCAGATGTTTGGTTTTTTATTTTTTATTTTCTTTTAGCCATGGTTAAAATATACTGTAGCTTTATAACGTGTACCACAGGGCTGACAGTGTGCCCCCAGAAACTTTCCGTAGTAGCAAGCAGAGTTGATACTGGCAATCACAACATAAATGGGTTATCTCCACATGTCCGAAGAGCTAGGCCATTGCAGAAGCCCTGTAAACCTCAACGAAGTCAAAATCCTGTAAATACCTGCCAGTAATTCATAATAATATACCCATGCCTGGTGCTATTTAGTTCAATGGAGTATTTCCCCATAGAGGGAACTGTGTCAGACTGGCAGAACAGCTGTATTCAGCTATAGCAAGTCTGTCATATCCAGGCTTTCCAACAGTGGCCAATTAAGGATAGAAGGGGAATAATAAAATAACAGGGTAGACATACCTCTCTGATGTGTTTTCCCAGTTTCCAGTAACATCCCATGCCACTGGCACAATACCTGGCTTTTTTGGTTCCTAATAGGGGAAATGTCCTTTTACCTCCTGAAGAATTCAGCAGCTATTCTGTCCTCATCCCAGCAGACTCCTTCTGAGCAGAGGTCTCGAGCTTAGCCATGATCATGTTATACCATGAGCTCTACTTCCCCTATACTTGGAGATTAGCCTGTTTAAGAGGTTTCTCTGAAACACAGGGTTTGTGTATAGATGTAATAGGTTTGTATATAGATGGCTACCAGCTTCTCCTATCTGCAGTAACCCACTGAACAACATGTCTCTAGCTCTGGTGCAAGAAAACTGGTGAATACAAAACCGTCATGAACACACACACTGTAATGAACACAGTTGCTGTCAAAAACAAAAATAAAAAAAAAAGCGAGATATTTCTATATCCAGGGCTTAGAGAGCAATTGCTTTTCATACCCCACAGCTTGGCACAGACACAAACCAAGAGAATTCACGAGAGGCCTGCTCAGCACTTACCACCCTTTTTCTTTTCCTTTCCCTTCCTCGGCCCTTGCTCCCCCTTATCTCCACCAGTAAAACCCTGCCCTCATTTCCCCAGACACGAATGCAGCAGAAATAACAGGGACAGGAAGCATGTTTTCCTCTGCAGGATTACTCGCACCCAGGAGCCCCACTCCAGAATGAATTCTCCAGCCAGTATCTCTCATCCAACCTCAACAGTGGAAAAAGCCCCAGAGGGAGACATGAAACACAGGTGATCCCTCTAAACCTCTTTTTTTCCTCAACCTGATTCAGGGGAAAGCAAAAAAATCTGCACATTTCTGTAACGGTCACTAATTAACTAGAAAGCCTCTGGCATTTCACACAGAAAGACCTTAATATATTTTGCCAGGAAGGTTGCTTGGACACTTGCAGCTTCGTAAACCTTTATTTCTGTATGCAAGGCTCGAAATCGTTAAGGTCTTAGGAGAGCACGGAGAGGTGGGGAGCGGGGCGGGGGGGGTGTCTGCCTTGTGATGTGAGCAGCAGCCAGGCTGCCCAGGATTTTGGCATGTCTCCTCCCTGTGATGGGGAGGATTTAGTTTCCATAGCAGCAACAGCGTGATGTGTGTCGTCCCCCCCTTCCCCCTTCAGGACGTGTGTTCCACAATTGCACAGAGGAGTTATATTTTACCCCAAGGCTTTCATTTTCCCACTGCACGGTTTTGCAGGTCTGCTTTTGCTGGTTGCTGGTTTGGGGAGCGGGGGGAGGCCCTGGGGATACCGTGCAAGCATCGTTCTCTCCTCTCCCTCAACACCACTCCACAAAAGACACAGTGTTCCCTGTCCCCAACTGACTCGTCTTCACCGAGGTCCCCTTTTCCTCGCTTGTCTCCAGCAATCAGCTCATGCATGCCTGGCTTTCCATAACAGAGCAGAGCTGTGTGCAAGTGCCAGGCGCCTGCACAAAGCCGGAGTGCTGCCTGCGGAGGAAATGTCAATACAGGAACACCAGGCTATTTACAAAACCTCTCTTTATCCTGTGACAGAGATGCATGTAGCTGTGGAAACATTCGTACCTGCGTATACTCTCCTTTTGATTTTACCCACATGAAATGTAGGGAGCCTCTTGTTTCTCTTGTTGCAGAGAAGGGCTTTCTTTTTTTTTTGCCAACACAAAGGACAGGAAAACATGCCCAGAAATACAGTGGTGTAACTACAAACCACATCAACTATTCTGGGGATTCGTAGGAGGATCGGGAAAGCAAAGCCAATTCATTTTTGCAGCTGATCTGTCTTCAAAACAAGTGCTCCTTTAGTTTTACACATTTGACATTTGTCTGCTTCAGAACCACCAGACCAAGCTCTGTTCTTATTAATACCATAAAATGTTTTCTTCAGCACGGAGTCCAAGCATATAGGAGGCCAAATTCTCCCTGATTTTGGCAGTTTTCTTGCTATATGGGCACACATGGTGCTGTGCGCACATGCCAACGCTGCCTGTGCTCTGGGAGACCCCAACCCACATATCTGGGGCACATGCACCCAGAGGAGTCCTGCTGGCAGGCAGGATGGGGGAGCTGGGGCTCAGCACCTCGCAGACGCAGTCCCCAGCTTTTAGATCACAGCTGGCGCTGGTCCTACTGACACAGAGGCTGCCAGGCTGAGCTAGGGCATATGCTTTTCGGTGCAGGCTAACCACGTAGGGGGCAAAAGATACAGAGTCCAGCACTATGTGGTGCCTTGGCTTCTCCTGGAGGTCTCAGCCCATCCACTGGTGGAAAGCACACAGTTTGGCATCCACCTACACTGAAATACCAGTCAAGACTATTCCCGCTGCTCTTACCAGCTTGTTTGGACACTTCGGGCAAGTTAACTTCCCTTCACATGGGAGAAAGAGATTTCACCTGGCATAAAGATGTTTTTTCACCACTCAGAGGTGTTATTTATAGTCACTAATGTTTCTAAACACCTTGAGAGAAGTGGCTTTATCATTACTTTTAGTAATACCGTTGGACTGATGTGGTGGAATAGCCCCAAAGGCTGAACTCACAAAATCAAGACCTCCTCATGGCAAGCGATGCTGAGATAAATTTGACCACAAAAATCCTATTAATTTCCGTATGTCACTGAATTCTCCAGTTGTCTTGGAAGAGCCTTTCACTGGAGTGCAACACCTGTTCTGGCTTGACAAGATGGTAATAAACATCCCATCTTAATTAAAACTGTGTGTACAGTTGTGGGAGACATACCGGTTCCTCCTAGAAAAAAATAATTTAATGGCTTTGTTCCCAGGTGCTGACCAGAAATTCCTGTTACTCTCATTGTCTTGGTGAATGCTGAGTCTCCGTTTGTCAGTCAAACCAGAGTTCAAGGGAAAGGCAGTAAAATGACTCTGCCCTCTCTTGGCAGTGTCCCTTGGCTGCAGAAAATGTCCTTACCCTTTACAACCAGCTTGTTAAGAAAGCCCCTCTAGATGGCATTTCAGAGATAACAGATGTCGGTCCCACGTTCAGCATGGTATCTGTTAGGTGAAGGGACTTACACTCTACCCTTCTCTTCACTACACTGGAAATATCTCCCTAATTATGAGTCTTTTAAACCATGCACAAATCAGGGCGATGCTTCTGCATTAGCTATTACCTTCTCAGCCT
This sequence comes from Aegotheles bennettii, assembly GCA_013398125.1. Lineage (NCBI taxonomy): Eukaryota > Metazoa > Chordata > Aves > Caprimulgiformes > Aegothelidae > Aegotheles > Aegotheles bennettii. The sequence continues at coordinate 52,412 of VZRW01007887.1, read as the reverse complement.
GGCTCAGAAATTGACTGCAATGCAAATATTTCTTATTCTCAGTTTCCTTTTCTTGCAGACCTGGTAGCAGGACTAACAAAGGGATCATGTCACTGGAATATGAATCCAACAGCTTCAAGAATCTGTTTTCAGCATTTGACTCTCATTTGGGCACTGCAAGTTTCCCCAAAATCATAGAATAGAATCATGGAATTGTGTTGGTTGGAAAAGACCTCCAAGATCATCAAGTCCAACCATTAACCAGCACACTACCACCCTCACCACTAAGCTACGTGCCTAAGCACCACATCTACATGTCTTTTAAATACCTCCAAGGATGGTGACTCCACCACTTCCCTGGGCAGCCCGTGCCAGTGCCTGACAACCCTTTTGGTGAAGAAATTTTTCCTGATATCCAATCTAAGCCTTCCCTGGCATAAACTGAGGCTGTTTATTCTGGTTCCATCACTTGTGACTTGGGAGAAGAGACCAATCCCCACCTCGCTCCAACCCTTTTCAGGTAGTTGTGGAGCGTGATAAGGTCTCCCTTCAGACTCCTTTTCTCCAAGCTAAACAATCCCAGTTCCCTCTGCTGTTCCTCATAGACTTGTGCTCTAGACCCTTCACTGGCTTCATTGCCCTTCTTTGGACACTCTAAAAAGTAGAATTTCATGAGAACTCGTCCTAAAACCTTTTTTGTTCAAATGAAACTGAAACCAAACTGAAAACTCCTCAGAGGATGTACCAGCTCACCCAAATTGTTAAAATATCAGTTTTAGTTGAATTTGTTCAAGAAAAGGACCTTTGTAGAGGCCTTCAGTGTCATGACATACATATCAAAAATGAATATTCAGAATATCTAAGTGAGAATATGAGTTTCACTGAGCATCTGCTGAAGGCTTCCATGGTTTTCACATCCCACTGAGTTCCTCTGAGGCCAAGCAGCCTACAAGTTCTGGATCCCCATTGCCAAAACATCTTTTCAGGAGGTAAAATAGGTGCTGTTCTTCTTATCTAAATGCAGTTGTCTGCTGTTTAGGCACCCACATCTGAGCCAAGTGGCCTTTTGTAGCCCGTGGAAAGAAAAAGACCCTTCTAGCTGCAATTCATCAGACCTAAATAGTTTAGAATGAAATGAGTAGCACCCAATTTCTCTCTATTGATTATAAAGGCAGTCTTGGTTAACTAAATCAAGGTGAAATATCAATATTTCCTCTCTCTGAAGTGAAGGACTGACAAAATTATTTAGGCTAGCCTGGAGATCTAAAGCCTCACTCAGAGCAGGGCTAACTTCAAAGTTAGATCAGGTTGCTGAGATCCTTGTCCAGTTGAATTTTGAAATACCCATGCCTGGAGATTTCATTGCCTCTCTGGGCAATACCCTCACTGGGAAGAAAAAAAAATCCTTACATGAAATCAGAATTTCCCTTGATACAACTGCTAACTGCTGTTCTTTCACTGTGCAGCATGACATCTTTTCACTCAGGGTTTAGTCTGGCTCTGTCTTTCTCTATTATCCTCCATTAGGGAGGGCTACAAAGGCAGGAGTAAATCCAGTGGTTCCCTGGTCGTGGAGCAATGATCATCTGTGTATTCTCTGAAAACTCAGAAACCCCCAGGATGCTTCAGATTAAGTACTGCATGCTCAAATGCCAGGATCTTTCAGAAACCCTTTTTTTCTCCATCAAAAAATTTATATCCAGCACTAGTGCTGAAGTGGTAAGATTTACACTAGGCCACTAATTTGTTTTCTATTTTGGGTTCATCCTTCCTTTAATAGCTGAGCTGGATTTACGCCTCTTGGTATAATCTGATGTTGGTACACGCATGTGTTTAACTGTTGGAGATGTAGCACAAAGGCTGTCCTAAAATCCAGGATATAACTCTTTCCTTGTAAGTCTTTCAGCCTATATAAACCACAGCATAACAGAGTACAAAGCAGATAGAAAGAGCACATAGGTCACAACTGCGCGGCTGTGTGACTGTGTAATATACTCATGGGTTTTAAGTCACAGCCTGTTTTGATTAGTTCCATTTCTTTTCTTCTTCTAGCAGTTTTGTGATCTGCTTGTTGTTTCGAAGAAAATTTATAAACAAATCAAAACAATGCAAAACTCATCCTATTTTATTCCTGTTTCTGTTAGGTAGGTTAATATGACAGTATAGTAAGATAGCTCCATGAGATACATATAAAAATTTGATGTTCAATCAATTTTTGTTTTCTGATGGGCAGTGTTTACATATATGCTGACCATAATTAAGAGTTCGTTTTGGAGCTGCTGTGCCTTTGCTGAAGGCAAATGAATGATGGCATAACCTCACATTCAGGAAGTCCAGAATTGCAAAAATGAAGGGGATAGAATTAATCAAAAATCCAGAAGCTCAGTGATTTGTGTCCTTGTGAAAGCCTAGGCAGATCATTTCATAGGGCTTTATTTTAAAAAGAAAGCAGGAACGGCATATATATGTAAATGAGACATCCAAGAGTGAGCAAGTGGGAGAAATATTATTGCTATTTGGCTGGCTGGCCTGATATATATATATTTACAAAAACAATCTTGGAGTTGTACATGGCTCTTGTGTGCATTTTTAAACACATATGCAGAGCTGCAAGTGTGTGCCTATGCATGTAAATAAGTGATAAAAATTTGGGTGGAAACATATGCATTCAAATGAGTTGGCACCTTTATTCAAAGAGCAGGGAAATCTGTATGTTCCATGATTTCTCTTTAAATTCCAAGAATCTTTCTTCCTAAACTTGTCTGCATATTCTTAAGCACAAAACAAATTCTTCTGGAAACCTTCAACTTCATTTCTATGTTTCACATTTTCTGCTGATAATTGTATGCTCCTTCTCAAAAATTTTTCCCATGTGAGACTTTCGGATATTGATCTTACCACCATATTCTTCTACAGCAGTACTAATGCTTGTTTTCATTCAGGATTAATTTTTTGTATCAAGAAACCATAGTAATCAGTATAGTGTAAAAATTGGCCTCTTGAAGATGTCCTCTTACAGACAGATAAAGTTTTAGGTTTTCCAGGTCCAGCTCATAGAACACGCTTCAAAATCCAGGTCTAGTTACCAGTGTAGTGGTTTGAATTGTACCATCAGCATCACCCGTGAAAATCAGTATCATCCCAGTTTATACCAGATAAGCTGGAAAAAAAAAAAAAGAGAGAAAATAATACCAGATAATGGAGAATGAAGACAGCAGTGAGCATCATTAAAGAAAAAAATAACAAGAGGGAGTCTATGGGAGATTTATTTGTGATCACTTGCTGGAAAAAAATGAGCACTCTGAAAATGTTAAGGAAATGTAATAGAGTGATGTGCTAGAGTTTCTGGTAAGAAAAGCTGAGAACCACTGGTAATGGTCAACTGTGATTAAAATATTGTAATCATTACTGTCAGTTCTGCAGACCAGAATGTGAAAACAGGCACGCACAGGGACCCTGAAGGACTAATTGGTCTAATTTGTCTTAACAGATAGGAATACTGAGGACATTGTAAAACTAAAATGGAAGAAAGATTGGAGTACTGTACTCTCAAACAAAGAAGTACATTGAACTAAACGCTAAGTATTGATCTAGACATGCAGGTGATAGGAAACAAAGGAAGCTTCTTTCATTAAATTAACATTATGAAGCATTTCCCAAGTAGATCCAGAGCAGCAGTCCTACAGTATAACTGATAAATCAGGATAAGCTTTTGTAAGAATCTCATCTCTAATAGTCAGCTCAGACTCTGAATCCTCTTGGATAACCTCTGAGGGCAGAAAAGAGTGTTTAAATGGGATCTTATTTTGCAAGTGTCCAAGTTTTCTCCTTCTGCCATAGGTCACCAGCCCAACTCAGGAGGATAGTATCCAGAAGGTGGCTTTTGTCTTTTAATCTGCACTTCATTTTGCAACTTCCTCTCCTCTCATCCTTTTACAAGTCCCTCATGGCCATCAGTCTAATTAGGTCTCCCATGGGAAGTGATGAACTCCAACCTTCAGCCAATGCACCAAAGAACTTCAGAGTAAACATCCCGTATGGCAGCTGAAAGACCAAAGCCTGGTTAACTTAATTACAAGGCTTTGCAGTCAAGATGAGCTACCAGCCTTTAGTTCAATATAATTCCATTTATCCACATTTAGTAAAACTACTGCCATATTTGCTTCACCTACCCAAGGGGTAACACCGACTTTCTGTGTTCCTGTAGAAGGAGGCAACACTGGGCAAGCCTGGATATCTTAACAGAGTGTATGCTGCCCTCCAAGTCTGACCAGAAATTCTTTCCTGTGAGGGTGGTGAGACACTGGCACAGGTTGCCCAGGGAAGCTGTGGCTGCCCCGTCCCTGGCAGTGTTCAAGGCCAGGTTGGATGGGGCTTTGAGCAACATGGTCTAGTGGGAGATGTCCCTGCCCATGACAGGGGGGTTGGAACTGGATGGTCTTTAAGGTCCCTTCCAACCCAAACCATTTTGTGATTCTATGATACTACCCCCAGCCCTTTTTGGATCAAGTGTACTACTAATGCTCTCTTCCACTTCTTGCATTAAGATGGGGCTCTGCATGGAAGAAGGAAGGAAACAGCCCTTTTCATCCTGTGGTCTTCGGGTTTTTTGCAAACCCATAAGGGAACAAGGCACAGCACTGCCCTTCTCCCATTGCTACCATTGGGCTTTGGCTAACAATGCTCCACCCTCCTGTTTTTATGAGAGGTGTTGCACTATCTATAAACTAAGTGAATTTTCCACTCCAAATTACCTGGGGTTATTCACTTCAATATTTAAACACACTCTCTTTGGTCATGTTTTCACTCCCTTATATTCTTGTTTTCACAATCTTTTATTAATATTTTGTTGGCATTTATTCTTCCATCAAAAGGATTTTAAACTCATGTCCATAACCACACTTCCAGTTCCCAAGCAGCTATACATGGGGAGAGGTAATTCACACTCCTCCAGTCAAAGGACTAATCTGATCAACCACAGCTGATCAGTAAATTTAAACCACAAACAATAAGCTCCATGAAAGATTTGCTTGTGATCCATCCTCAAAGTTGAAAATTTTAAATACTCTCCAACTCAAAACACACCTATGTAAACTGCAATATGAAAAAAAATACTATAGCAATTTCAAATTGTTCCCTCTGCTCACTTGATAGATAAATAAAAACAAAACCACTGCTTCCCACAGCAATTAAGGCAGGGAGTAGGAAACAGTCCAAAATTTCCTGAGATGGTGTGTAGAAACTGCGTGCTCAGACAGAATTTGAGAACAAAATGGTCAAAGTTGGTTTTGCTTTGTTCATTAAACCAGATGATTTGTGAAAACAGTAACTCAGAATTAATTGCTACGTTACTGCAACAGGACTGATTTTTATTGAAACAATGAGCTTTACCTATGACTGGAAGTTTTGACTGCTTGCAGAGGAAATTTTTTACAGTGTGCTTCTTGCTAAAAGAAAAACATATCCTGACTTTCCTATCCCTTTAAAAATCATGCACTTCACACAGTGGGCCTTCTAACAGCAGCTGGAGCCACGCTAAGAATGTGAAAGGGCATTACAGTGTCCAAGGGTGGACAAGTATGACTTTTGAGGGGCATGAGGCTCACAAGATGTTGCAGTACAGCTCCCAGACCAACTCTGGGTCCCATGGCTCATGAATAAGGGCTGTTTTTTCATTGCAGATTCTGTGCTTTCAGGGTGCCCTATGACAGACCAAACTCAGCTGCAGACATCACCCAAACACATCTTAGACAAAGCCATGGGATTTCCACTCTTTGGGTATCTCCTAGAAATCTCCCCCTCTCCTTCCTCAGCTTTGAGAACACCTGGTATTTGTCTCACAGCTCTGAAATTTTGGGATGGTGCTTTCAGGGTCTGGAAGTTTGGCATAACACTACAGGCTTCTTGGTCTGTAGGTCTTAGATATCCAGGAGAAGATTGCTTCAGATCTTTGTGCTGTGACTGCAGAGTTGCCCATCTTGTGAACTATGCTAATGGCATTCACAGAATCACAGAATTCTAGGGTTGGAAGGGACCTCGAAGGATCATCTAGTCCAACCCCCCTGCCAGAGCAGGGTCACCTAGAGTACATCACACAGGAACGCATCCAGGCAGGTTTTGAATGTCTCCAGGGAAGGAGACTCCACAACCTCTCTGGGCAGCCTCCACTAGTGGCATGGCCCACAGAGAAGAATAAAACCACTGTAAATTCACAGATTAAAAGTTTCTCCTTAATGCTTTCTTATGAGAAGTGTGACATAACAGGATATTCAACCGGGCACTCCAAATCTTGAAGGATCTACTAGCACCAATATGTCTGAGCTCCTCCCCAAGAGCTAGGTGGGATCAAGGATACCAGAAATTTCTATTGCTCCAAAAGAAGTTGTGCTCAAGATGCTCTGTACCTTCCCATTGGACAGACTGAAGCAAAATAATACAGTAGATACTCTGCAAAAAATCTACTTTGACCTATTCCACGTGCTTCTAGCAGAACCCGACATAACCGATTCACTCTTCTTCATGACCTGCCTCTCCTCAGCACCACAGCCTTGCCCAGAGTCTTAGGTGGCTGCCATGTAAGTAATGAGTAGTTTCATCATATTTGGCACCCTTGTCCTCTCTGCCCTCCTAGGATTGACTAGGAGGTCAGTCTGCCTTGTGCACTGTGCAATTCCTTCTCCCATAGTAATTAGTACAGCTGAGAGTAGAAATGTTAATGGTAAGTATTCACACAGGAGGGCACTTCAGTCCCTTTTAGTCAACATGTTCAGATGGGGCCCCGTAGCAGCAGGGAGTCTGGACTTCTAAGCAAGAAGTTTGGGATTTGCTCCATAACAAACAAGAAAAGATTCTTGAAAAATTTTAAACTCTCAACTCTTGAGCCAAACATACCTCATGCCATTTATTCTCACAGCTAGCTGCAGAGAAATATTATGATAGAAAATCTTCCAAGTCTGCAGAATTGGGCTGTTAGCCAAGCTGAGTGAAATTTCAAAAAGCAGCTTCTCTTCCATATTTTCCAGTCCAGAAATACAGCTGCAGCAGGTGAGGGCAGATTTACCCATCATTGCAATTATTCTGGACCCAGCCTGGTCCCATATAAAGAGTGGTCATTATTTGCCTCCCACAATTAACTGTGGTCCTCCCCGTGCTTGCATAGACTGGACACTTGTGAGTGCATGATATGCCTATAGCAGCGTTTAAATTAGGGATGAAGAGAGAGGAGAACTGGGACGTGTCCATAAGCATTCAATACTCCAAACTCTCCAGGTCCTAGGGGAAAATACTGACCACACAAAGAAGCCTTGATAGCTTTAGCAACTGTGGCAAACAACCACATATAGGAAGATGCTTGGCAGCACTGCTCTCCAAGAGGACACTATGGTGTGGGGCCATGTTTCCACATGGATAAACTCTTCTTGCAGTAAATCTTTAATGAGCAGGTGTAGAAATGTCTTCATCATCATGATGCTGCCTTTTTTTGACTCTTCTATCCAACAGTGTCTCACCATGGATATCTGTTCCAGGCTAGCTGCCTCCCAAAGGAGATTTTTGTTCCCTGCTTCTGTTTGTTTATAACAGCCTCCAAGACTGCTGCAGAGCCAAGGAATGACTGGCTGTTTTTTCAGTCGCAGATATTGGCTCAGTAGAAAGTGGTTCATCATTAGCCCGAGCACTCTTTAACTCACTTGCTAAAGGGAATGCTGCTGTATCCCTCTTTTCTGTTATCGTTTATTACAGCAGGCAAACAACCTCACCCTTTCTTCCAGCATCAGCCTCCCTTACTGGAGAAAAATGAGTACATGCAGCGGGATCCAGTCCTGTTATGGATGTAATTCAAGTGGTGAATATTCAGTTTCACATATCGTTAAATTCTGTTTTTCTCTCCTGTAAAAACTGATTTTTGTGTTTTAATTTCCTTGAGTTAACTTTCCAACATGACATTTTTAAAAAGTTTTTGCTTAAGTTAAAAATGTTCTCCTACCATAAATTCTGTGTCAGCCTCAAAAATACCAACTATTTTTCACTTTCTGGGTTGAGCCTCCTTCATGAAGATTGCTTCTAGAACAATGTGATGGATTATGAGTTATAGCTAGGAAGCCTAAAATAAATCCTAATTGAAGTGCAATTGACTATGACTCTTTTGAAAAAGAAGAAATAGAGGGAGATCAAGGTTATTCAATTAAGGCTGCTGCAAGCTTTTTGTTTTATTGAGAAGCATAACTTTGCAAGCCTACCAAAGACAAAACAGTCCCTCTACAAAGTTCAAATTATCACTCTCCTCCTAAAAGAGCATGTAAGTGAAAACTGATTATCACCCAATTGATGTTAATAGGGCAGAATTTAGAGAATTAAGAGCTGGGATGTTCATCTTAGGAAAGACTAATGGAGGTAAATATTGCATGTAAAACTTAGCTAAGCATTTAGTAGAGGGAACATAACAATCTACAATCTATGAAGGAAATATTTACTGAAGAAATAAGAGGATGGGCTCATGCAGATAGATATACATAAGTAGTAAGATGATCTCTGTGGAACACAGGCTCTCTCTTTTCAGCATGAATTGAGATTTCAATATTTGTTTTAATTTGCAACGGAACTTCTGTTTTAAATGTTTTATTTCAGGTTGCTCTTAATATTCAAAACAGGAAATGAAGAGTTGTTCCAGAAGATGGACTGAAACATGTTATTCTGACGATCTTGAAACTAGCCATTAGCTTTGTCTGAATCACTACCCTTTCTCCTGCGAGAACATTTTAGCTCAGAGCAGTCTGATTTCCCCATTTTGTGGTGCCTGCGTGTTCTGACAGAAGACTTTTATGTTAAATAGTAATACAAACTAAGGAGAAGTCAGCTGATTTTTGCACTTTCTGGCCAATATATATGCAGTCAATCTCTTCTTAAGAAGCCATTCTTGAAGGAAATTACAGAAATATCATTGTACACTGGACAAGACTCTCAAACCGAAGCCATGTTTCTCTGATGAAGACATGTACTTGATACGGAGAGTGTGCAAAGTTATCTTTAGCTTTCCCAGTCTTGTGAAAAGCAAAAAATTGCTACTGACTTACAGCTCATAAAATCTTAAGTAAATGCAGGGCTGCTCAGGAGATTTTTCTTAAAATATCTCACCACTGTGGCATAATATTTTTATCACCATGACATTTATGCCAGCACCAGGAGGCTGAAGAAATGCTACAATGTAAACATCTCCATCAAGTCCACATCTGTGTTTCTGCCATTTCTAGCATGGAGTTCCATGAGCCGGAATGTTTCAGTGCCGGGGGAACTTGGGGATCAAAGTTGCAGGATAATTGAGGGAGCTGAGGAAGATCTAAGCATCAAATATAGCAACAAACATCCACAAGCCTAAAGGAGCCTCTCTAACATGCTTCTTGTTCTGCTCACCTTTCATGTTCTGAAAGCTTTTTAAGGGGATGATACAAAGAAGAAAGCAGAGAGTCAGAATAAAATTGCCAGCATAACCCTCTCTTATTTAATACTGATTTTATTAAGCACTCCCTAAAAGCACCAACCAAAAGGGATTGAGCCACCTGTCACAACTTTGGTTTTACTACAGAGTTTTCTGTGATTTATTCTTGTACAGTAAAATAAAGCTCACAGCTTTCAAACAAATAAAAACCAAATCAGAACATCAATGCTTTTATTTAGGAGTGACATTCACTTGAGTATCCCTTTAGGATAGAGCTCAGTGCCTCAAAGAGAAATGCAAAGATATTTATTTCAGATAGGCAGGGCTTTCTATAGTTGTCATTGATAAAACCACTTTGAACTGACACATCTCACCAGAACTATGAATTGCTGCCTAAAAATATTGCATCACATGAGAAAAAGTGAAATTAAACATCTTGAAGTACAAACATTGCTTTCAGCCGCCCTTATGAAATGCTTGTTCAGTTTTATGGTAGGTACACCCCAAATTTAATACAAACTATCTATTTACCTTTAGGTAAACTCTATTTATCTTTAGGTCTTTGCTATGTGAAGAAGAGGCAACACCAGAAAAACAAATAGAGTAGTTAGTAGTTGTGAATTACATTTGCACAAGAAGAGAGGAAATGATCCATTAGATAAAATTAATTGTGAAAATGGACTCTCATAGTTTAGTCACATATTGATTTTTGTCTCAGATCTCTTTTCTCTTGCAGGAACCAAATGGAAATCCATGCCGTGTCCTTGCTCCCATGACTGTCAGAAATCAGGTTGCCCTGGAGACACGATGCTACATTTGCAGAAGGGAAAGAGAGGGACCTCAGCCCCACTGTCCTTGGGGACCACACTCCCGAAATATTTCTGTGGGCCTCCTTTGACCCCTGAGAGCTCACAGAGAGAGCCAGCCAAGTATTTGTAATGTGAGATGCTACTGTAAATTAAAGACTTACTAATGAAAGATCAGAGGGATCATTTAAAAAAGCTCACTTCCTATTCCTCTGCATGCCTTTGGGAAATGCATAATCATGCTTTTTAGCAGCACAGCCACAGGCACTGTATATTTAAAGCAAGCAGAGCGGGGAAATCTCTTAAAGGTGTGACACTGGATAACAATTACTGCATAATATTCCAGATATAAGAATATACCCAGTTAGGACAGTTCTTAAATCCATGTACATTTCTATCTATCTGAATCATTCATCTGCAAACACTGGATGGTATCTGCTGGTAATGGAAAGTAGAATAAGTCAGCCTTACAGGCTGAGCTTGCTGTCAGTCTTTGGAGGTACGCAAATCCCTCAGCAGGTCAATACATTATTTCCTCCGTCACATATAGGATTTACTGTTCCCATCAGTGCACTGTCCTGTTAAATTGTTGCACAAGAGGATGGAGTTCAGGGAGGACATTGGTACTCAGAGAACAAAAGCCTTGCACACATGACATCAAGGCAAGCGCACACGCATACGCCCTCTGAGCCTCCGGACAAATGAGTGCAGCTCATCTCCCTCTTTTCATCACACAGCAGCAAATTGAGCATGGAGTGGAAACGAGGACAGCAATGAGGGAATCTAGGAATATTGACTTATTTGTTATGTAGGCTGGCAACTGGGAGCTCTTGCGGAAACCTGTAAAATGGGAATGGGTTGGAGGGTACTGATAAAGATCCTGTGCTTGAGAACAAAAAATTTCACACTGCTGGTAAAAGAAAAAAAGGCACATTCATACAAAAGAAAGCAGCACTGGCGTTGTTCTGTGCAGAATAGCATCTGTTTCCTCCAACACCCCACAACGGGATTCACAAGCCTTGCAGGGCAATTGTGAGCAGCGCTGGGCTGGCCAGAAGGACAGCAGTGCACAAGAGATAAGCATGAGGAAAATAAGATTGGAGGCAAGGATGACCACTTTGCAAACTATGTTATGGCTGGGGGAAGGAAACACCTTCCTATGATTGAATGCTTGTCATTTGGGAAGAGTGATATGCTTCTGTGAGATGTGCCCACATGCTTTTCTGAATGTCCAGGCCCCTGGCTACAGGGTGTGCTGCTGCTCACAAACACAGCCACCGAATGCAGAACTCAGACCAAGCAACTGTCTAGCCTCCATCCTGTCTCCTCAGGTTGTCAGTAGAAAGAAACTAGTAGTCATCAATGGATCTAACCTTTACAGATTTGTTAAAAGCATTTCTCATCTACCTTTCTTAATATTTTTCACCATTGCCATACCTGTGGCAATAAAGGACACAGTTTGGATAAACATTTCACTAATTATCTCAGGCTTTGATCTATGCCTCTGAAGTTGCACACTGATTCCCCAGGCCCTGGAACCAGAAGTCTGTGTTGGAGTTGCCCTGTTTTACTGGAATAGTGAATAAAGCCTTTCTCAGACGTGCTTTGGTTCACTCCATTCCAATACGTAAGTGTAAATTAGGAAGTCCATACTCAGAATCTACAACAAATGTTAATTGTACAGTAATACCTATCAAAACCAATATTTAATGTGATCATGTCTTATGCTTGTCTCAGGGCATGATGCAATCATAATTAATAATGTTATTTAATAACAATAATAGGACAAATACAGCTTATAAATTCATGGGCAAGGTTAATAAATGGGATGTGATCACCAGGTGATCACCTAGAGGTGGTGAATCAGGGCTGATCTGCTTGGGTCCTCTAGCGAGCAACAGGAGTGAAAAGTAAATAAATAGAGATGTGAAACAGCCTTGTCTCCTTTTCATTGTGCCTTTCCTCTATTTTTTAAAATTTTTTAATATACCAGAATTAAAATGCCTTTGTAGCAAGGCCTTTTGAAAGAAACCCTGTATGACGCAGAGCCCAGCTTGTCTGGGGACTGAATGTTGCTATTATTTTCTTATTGGTTGTGAAGTTCTTCACCTCACTAATCCAGGTACAAAAGGCTGCTTTCTGTCTCAATAGGTTTACAGTGTAGGTAAGTCCATGTAAAAGAAGTAATGAACAACGATTGTGGTAATTATTTGTCTTCTAAAAGTCAAAGCCTTTGGTGTTTGTGCTCATTCTGGCATGCTCTCCAGCTTGCACAGTCCCACCATGACCTGTAAATGGCATTTTAGTAAACAGAAAGTCTCTGCTGTCATTCTTGAGCAGGTATGAACAAGCCAGGGCTTGCTATCAGTATCATGTTACTGTGACTTAATATAATGTTGAACATTTGAACTGTGCTGAGTAGCATGGCTGCAAGCTCTTTCTACTTACTGCAAGGTTAAATGCATTAGTTTGAAACCATGTTTGAGATGAGATGGGCTAACAGCGGGCATGTGGACACCTATGATGCCTCAGCTGTCAAGCAGTACCTTGCAAAACCAAGTAGCTCAGCTGCTTTTGACAGCATGCACTTAATCCACAAGGTTTAAGTGAAGGGCGCTGACAGAGCAGCTTTGGCTGAGCTTCAGGTGCAGGACTAAAGACCACACGGTGCTACTGCCCCCAGAGCAGAAACAGCATAAGGAAAGACACCTTACTCATTCCACTGCTATGTCAATCAGTGCCCATGAAGCAGTTCACACTTAGATACCAGGGCAAAGGGACAGAACTAAGAGGTGAAGGTAGGTTGTTGGATTTTTTTTATCTAGAGCAGCAAGATAAGCCTGTTGGTGTCCGTATATTATCCTATATTTGGAATAAATCAATAATACACATAGTACATATAGATACCACACACACCATCAGCTAGTCTGCAGTAACATGCTTGGCAGCTGAGGACTGTGGGTGTTTGGACATTGGGAAAAATTTCTTCACTGTAAGAGTGATTAGCTATTGGAATAGGTTGCCTGAGGAAGTGGTGGAGTCGCCACCCTTAGAGTGGTTCAAAATGCATCTGGATGTGGTGCTGGGTGATATGGTTTAGTGGTGATGTAGGTAGGCAGTTAGACTGGATTATCTTGAAGGTCTCTTCCAACCTGAATGATTCCGTGATTCTATGATTCTATGTTGCCTCTGTTGAAACCTGAACCTCCAGTTTGAACCCTGCTGTGAACATCACCACAGCAAAGTTACAAACCGAACTGAGAATGATGAAGGCAACGGTGAGGTTTTTAAAAGGTAACTGAAAATGTAATAATTTTTATCATCAAGGACTGCAGTTCTACAGCTGAAGAGGAATAATATTTCTGAAGAAGAAGTAGGAGATTTGGAAGGAGTATTTTTTTGGTAGATGGCTACAGTCAGAGGGTAATATACTCAGAACCAGGTCTTCTCTGAGAAATACCATTCACGGGTAAAAGAAAGGTTTTTTAAAAGTCTGTTCTCCTAGACAACAAGGAAAGTTCTAATTTGGTCTGCTTTGAATCACAGCCCAACAAAATTAAAAATAGATTACTCCTCAAGCACAGATACTAGAATAACTTGGCAAATGATTATATAGGCAAAAGTAGCAGCGTATGCTGTACAGTGCTTTGCGTGGTTTGAAAATGCGTGGTTTGAAAACCCGTAAATACAGTGCAGCCGGGGATGGAGGTGCAGCGTGAGCGAGCACTGACCTCTAGTGGACATAAAACTCTAGAATTGGTAAAGATCATTGAATTAAAAATAGAAAATCCATCATGCGGACTGTTGTCCCAAGGCTTGTGCTTGGCAACTCTGCAAGCTACAGTCAGCATAGCTTTACTAATGGGAATCTCTCACTGTCTATGTGTCAGGAACTATCACATCTATTATAATATCTAGAGGCAAATTTTCTATGGCCAAAACCCAGTGCACACTCAGAATTTGCCTAGTAAGACAGGTAAGTTAAGTATTGGTCTGTAAAAGTAACTGAGGCAAAATTCACTCCCTTTTTTAGATATTTATTAAATAACTTGGAACTGTTGAGACCATATCAATGGACATTAGCAGAGCACCAATTGTTTAAAGAAAAAAATCTGAAGAAAACATGAACAAACAAACATGTTACATCATATTAAGAGTCTTAGTCCTGGTTTTTCCAAGATCAAAAAGTACAGAATGGTGAGGGTTCATACATTTTCAATGTCTGCCCCAAAGGAGCTTGCTTGCTTCTCACGTCCAAGTTATTTTCCATAGGAAAAGTCCTGTTAAGTGTTTTGGAGCTCTTCTTTAAACTAATCCAAAGAAGAAAATCAATGCCGGGCACATACTTCCATAAGATTATCCTTCAGCTGAAACTGAAACAATTGGGTGTTCTCAAACAGCTAATGTGCAACACAGGCTTTGCTTCCTGTGTTGTTAATGTCAGACTTAACTCCATTCAGAAGTCTCACCCAGAAGCTAATGAAGACTGGGGGTTTTTGTGCTTTCACCAACTTAAGACAGTGAGGTTTCTGGGAAATATTTGGTCAAGAAGGCTCCAAAAAGTTGGAGCTTGCATCTCGTCTTGCAGAAGGGCTTTGTCCCTGATGTGGGTTGTCCTTGTTTCCTTTGCACCCTGTCTCACACAAGAATTACTGGCCCCACACCCTAGACATTTCTTCTTGCCTCAGAATGGCAGGGAAGGGAAGAAGCAGGAGAATCGCAAGACCCGCGAATTCCCTATTGCAAGTCTATGAAAGGAAGGAGGAAGAACTTCTACCAGGAGAGCGGGAGGCCAGACAATGCACCAGACTTATTGTCTAAATACTATTCAAGAGTAAGAGATACTATCTCAGTCTTTGATTGATATGAAGCCAATCTGTGTCCCGAAGTTAGTGCCATCACGGAAGTGAGAGTAAAATTTATCAGGGTGGCATGCAGTACAGAAAGTGATATTTTGGTTCTGGTCTGTGACAGAATCATCTTGGATGTTCTCAGGAAGAATCCCACCACTCTCAAGAAGAATCCTTAGAAAGAGAAACAGAAAACAGTGGGTTTTGTACATCCTCACATTTCTTAAGACACTATCAAGTCAGACAGCACCTCAAGTACCAACTGAACAAAATGTGCCAACATTGTGATTGGGACTTTCACTTGCTTTTCTTTTTTTTTTTTTCTTCCAGTATTACACTAAAGTAATCGCTTTTCTGCAACCAGTAAAGCTGTGTTTGATTTGAACATTTCGCTATACTCCATAAACTAACAGCATAACAGTAAAATAACAGTTGAAACCCAGCAAAAGTGAGCAGATACCATTTATTCAAAGGTAACACTTGTTGATCTGCAAAGGACTAGAGAGTACTTTTAAGATGGTGAGGACCCTCACCATAATAGTGATAGATAATACAATATCAAAATAATTATTGATATACAATATCAAATAATATCAAAATAATTATTGATTTTTGTTCACTCAGAAGGCTTACCGTGTTGCTCTTCTAATATCAATGTAAGGACTTGCAGAGTCAAATAGTCTCACACACTTTGGATCTATTCTGTGAAAATCTCGTGCCAATTCCTGAGGAAGTTTATAGCAGCAAGGTCCAACAGACGGGCCCAGCACCACGAGGATATCTTTCATGTTACAGCCATATTCAGACACCATAGCATTTACTG
The DNA here is from genome assembly GCA_013398125.1 of Aegotheles bennettii. Lineage (NCBI taxonomy): Eukaryota > Metazoa > Chordata > Aves > Caprimulgiformes > Aegothelidae > Aegotheles > Aegotheles bennettii. The sequence goes on along the minus strand of VZRW01007887.1, from coordinate 36,521 downwards.
TGGCCATAGAAACTCCTAACAGTGTGCCTTTCCATCCTGTGACAAATGAGAGGTTGGGAAAAAAATTATAAATTGTCTCTTTAATTTTGTAGCAGCTAAAATATTATTGTTATTAGAGGTACAAATGAATACGTATATTTATATGCAAAAATAAATCATTATATCTAATAATAAATAATTGTGGGGTTTTTTTAAAAAAAAACAACCAAACACATTAACAACTGTCAGTTTGCTGATATCATCATTTTGTGGAGATGGAAACTAGAGAGTAGAGTTCAGATGAGGATTCCAGAATTCCTTTTTCCCAGTGTCCTGGTTTGGGCAACTAGAGCGTACCTTACAGATCCTCTGTGCTTGAAACATTCAAATGGGAATATCACAACAGAAATATACTACAGTCAGAAGTGTATTTTTATAATATGGTGAAAATTGTGTTAGTGTTATTTTAGGGGGAAAAAAAAACAACAAAAAAACCCCGAGGCTCAAGCTAGAGACATTATTTGGAAGACCACCAAGCTTTTCATTTTTGCAGTGTTTTGGCTAGATAGAAGAAAGCCCAGCTATGAGTTCTCATATCTCAGTTTGTGTCTCAGGAAGTCTTTGCACTGCACAGAGAATGCATCATAGCAAAGGGCAGGATAATTTATAACTTTTTCTCTGCTTTTCTACATCCAAAGACTGAGATGACATAATTCTCTTTATTTGTATATACAGCAACATGTGTTCTAGTTAAACATGAACTGAGGTGGGGTTGGACAGGAAGGAAAGGATTTAGGAAAAGATAATTGAAAGCCTAGCAAGGACTATGATGTGGGGATGAAGGCCAAAACTTGGGAGATGGAAGGTGGAGTTCAGGCTAGAGCAGGGAGGTATGCTTGGAGAAGGCAGCAGTGTGGGTTGGGGGAACAGTGGTGTGTCAGGGACTTAGATAAATGAAGAGGCAGAAGAGAAAGGAACAACTACACATCTAAATATTTTACAATAATTAGGTTTGAACACTTACATTGTAAAACTCTTAAAACTTTAAAGAGTGGATAAAATTCTCTCCATTCCTTCTACCCATTAAAAACCACAACATTACCCTCTCCTCCCAGACACACATGTCACAGTTCTCATTCCTGTCACTTTCTCTCACCTAAGCTTGCTAGACATGGGGCAGATGGGGGGTGGAGAGGCACAACAATTTTATTGAAAGAAAGTCAAAGTTTTGATCATCTTATGACTCACAAATTCAAATTTATTTTGGCTAATTTACTGAATGCATGAAGAATTATACAAATTAGGTGGTATTCACAAGTTCTAGGCAGAGGTGAAGCTTCCTACCATGTCAAGGGGTGTAGAGCATCAAAGCTGAGGAGAAACTCTTAGCTGTGCATTCTTCCTGGCCTCATAAATACAGAGTTTTATAAAATGGAACAGTCCCAGCAGGAAAATCTCACCACAGGATATGTTTTCTAGCCTAACAGCTGGAACATCTTCTGAAGTCAGACGTAACCCCAGGTTGTGCTAAGAATCTCTGCTTCAGTTTTATTTTCACTTGGTTTGGGTCAGACAAGTATTTCTTCTGATTGAAAATCATTGTGGGAGGCGTTGGCTTTATAGCCAGTTTTTACATATGAAGTTAGGGCACAAAAAAAGATACTGGGTCTTGGCTACCAGATCAGGAAAAGAAACATAGAAATACATAAATGATAATTATTATAGTTATAAAATAACATAAAAGCCCATAGCTTGGGGAACAAATTATTCTCAAGACTAATCTTGTTTTGGCAGGATACAAATTTAACAGGTCAGGGGTTGTGTTTTCATGTGATCCTGTATTTATTTCTCAGTGCTCCTTTGGTTACTAATTTATAATCCTTAGTCCAAAACTCCCTTTCCAGTGGTCTCCTAGTTATTTTGATCTCCATGATTTAAAATTCCTACCAGAATGAGCAGCACCGCAGGCTTTTCTGACAGGATCAGCAAAAAGCACAGGTATGCAATCAGCCCCTGGAGCTGCTATTGTAACACCTTTCTGATTCGTAACTATTCCATCATAGCTGTCAGGCTCTGTCTTCCCCATAATACACACAGCATTAGCATGATCAATCTGTCAAGACAAAACCAAAACACCAACAGTGATATGGCAGCAAACAACAAACAAACAAAAAGAGCAAGGATTTTTCTTTGGCACGAAACACACTTCTGCGCTAACTGCTCATGCATGGAAATCAGGCACTCCCTTGTTCAAATGCCATGCAGATGTATCGGTAGAAAGCCACCATAGAAGTGGTGGTGTATTTTTCTTTTCAGAGAAACTGCTCAGATCATTTATCCAGTTATTCTCCTCTGTGGCAAGTTAAAGGTTAGAATATTCTTGGAAGAAACAGTGCTGCTTCTCCATACAGTGCCAAATAGCTGATAGTTTAGATGGCTGTTCCCACACATAAACTGCCAGCATAAATGTTTTAATTGTCCACCTTCTCAAAAATTCTTGCTGAGAAAGGTAAGAATAATGCCTACGGTTTTAACCAGTGATAGATGAAGAAAGATCTGATCATTTAAATAAAGCCATTTTTTTATAAGATACCTTGACTCTGTGAAAAGTCTCTGGGTTAAATCCTGCAGCCTTAGCTAGCCGGCGGAGATTTTCTTTAACAACAACTTGTGGGTCCCTCCGCTTGGAACTGCTGAAGAGATTGCAGGAGCTTAGAGTTGGTATGTAGGAGATCCCACCTGTCCTTGTGGTGAAGCCATGTAGGAAGATACCATCTGGCAAGGCAAAAAAGACAACAAACAATTGCTTTCAACACAAGACCAGTCCAGATATTACATGTTTTTATACTGAAGAGATCTGGAATCAACTAATCAAGTTGAATGTTGCTTTACCTCGTATTTGTCTGTGGCATTTAAATTTAAGGATTCTAAGTTTCCTTCTTGATCATAATTCTCTGAGGCCAAAGTAGAAGGGATTGAGCAAGGAGTCCTGGCAGATTTAGCCTGACTTTTTGCAGAGTTGCAACACAAACTTTAGAGAAGACATAACCCACTGGGAAAAATGAGAGTAGATTTTTAAACAAATGTTCTAAGGTGGCATCTCCCAAGCTTTTTTGACAAATAAAGTACTAGTCCTCAAGGCTTCACAGAATCTCAAACATCTTACCACAGTACACTGAAAACACTGAGGATTTCTAGCGTTATTGAAAAATCCTCTGTTTTTATCATGTGGATCATTTACCATGGCCTCATACACCAAATGCAATCACTGCTTTTGGGGGTGATCCGGGGGAGGGGGTCTGCCTGACAAAGTTGAACACAGAAAGGTAGTCCCACAACTGGTATTTTTGCTGTCTAATCAGCTGACAAGCTTAGTGACATAATCAGAGCTGACATTCAAAATCTCTTTTATGTAATGTAATCCTTTCAAAGTCACAGTCAGAATCTTGAAGAACAGTGAAGGCAAAGATGGCTTTAAGTAACTCATCTTGCTTTCAGGTTCTGGACCATTTCAGACATATTTTTTGGGAAGATAGTTCCAAATTTTTGCAGTACCAAACCTTTCAGCGTTCCCCTGAACCCCTCAATGATGAGACCCCATAATCACACCACTTGAGAGATGTGCTACAGTAAACTGGGCCATGCCATGGCAGGGACACCAAGACATCCATCTGATTAACCAGGCATGCATGAGGCTGCAGACCAGCAGAAACTCCTCTCCTGCCTTTCCAGAAGATGATAGTAACTCTCAAAGTGCGTAATTCCCACACAGAGGGGAGAAGATTCCATTGTCTGCCATAATGTTCTCACTAAACCTGGCCCTCTCCTTCCTCTGATCATGCTGCAGGTCTGGAATAGACTTGCCTGTCTTTTGCTATGTCTCTGTTGACACTTCCCCTCTTATAAACATGAAACACTATTACAACATCATATGGAGTTATTTGCTGCCTGAAGACATTTCCAAATCTTACCCATTTTATAACTCCCTTGAAGAAGTATGCTTGGGAACAGTCTCTGTAAAATCTGTTAGCTGAGATTCTCTTTACCTGGGATCAGGGAGGATCTGAGGATGGTGAGCTCCCCTTTCAGGCTCGGCAGGCTTTCCAAATACATCTGAATCTCATGTTGAATGAGTGCCATGTCCCTGGTGGAAAGTGCTTGCTCTTCACTCTGAGGTTCAGCTATCTGTAGGCTTTTACAGTCAGATATCACCTGTAAATCCTCGAATTCAAACTTGTAGACTGGTGTAAAGAGATGTTCTATATATACTTTCATTAAGCCTTTTCTTAAGGTAGGGAGAATAACTTTAATGATGCTTAGGTCTTTTTCATCCAGCCTTTGTTTGATGGTGTACAAAGCAGCAGCTGTAGTCAGAGCACATACCACCTCCAGTCTTTTCTTCAGACTCTGAAAATTTCTCAGAGCTGGAAGCAAGGACTCGTGCTCACCGTTCCTTTCACCCCTTTGCCTCTGGCAGCACATGACATAAACAAATGGAGCAGGGATGGAAGAGCATTTCTCAACAGTTTCCAGCGTGTTACATAGTAATCCTTGGATGCTGTTCTGCAAGTTGGCTGGTAGGCTGAACAGATCTATCAGTACAGCTTCCACCATATTTCAGGGTATTTAAAGACTCCTACAACTGCCAAGTAGTCAGTAACGAAACATGGAAAACAAAAAGGCAAGACAGCATTGTTAGTCCAAACACAGAATTATGTTATTAAGGCAATGCATTCAGTAAGTGTGTATAGAAGGTAACATAGCAGTAATTACTGTCTTAGGATTTCCTCACTGCATTAAAAGCAATTGCAGCAAACGAAAAGAAGCGGAAATGGGAATTACCATGCATTTACTTAAGTAATTAGGTATTTCCCTACCACCCTACCTCGCCTACCTCAGATTTTTTGCAGGTCAGGGATGACAGAAGGTCACTACATAACATTAGATTTATTGATTCCATTAACCTACATTAGCCTAATGGATCTTCTTGACCTCTGACTGTTGGGCCCTCTTCCAGTTCCCACGAAGGGAACCAAATACAGAGGCCCCTCAGCTTGCTGGGGTTTCTATAGGAGTTTCTATAACAATTTTTTTGGAGGCATTTTACACACTTACCGCTGAGGTGGAGCTCATGTTTGCTACCCCTCCTGGCAGCAGGGGTGCTGGGCTGTGAGCATAGTGACATCTTTCCCACAGCCTTCACAAGACTTTTTGCACTTCCCCCTTTTGCGTTACCAAAAGTATTGACTTGCTAATTTCTGACTTTTGTGTGGAGAGGCACATGATCGGTATAGTTCTTCTCATCACACACACAGGAACTCAGCAAAGGTTACAGAAACTTTAACTAGTAACGCAAGAAGTACACAGGACTAAATGGAAATTATATAATACTGTGCACAACTTTCTGCCTCAGCTTTTCCACTGTGCTGGCTGCACTCTTTGCTCTGAAATCAAGACACGTTAAGCTTATCCAAAATCATCCTGTAGTTCACAGCTTGTCTTGTGGCCCATGATGTAATTCCAGTTTTGATGTGGGTTCAACAATGGATTCCCAGAGTTTCTACACTCAAATGAGAAGTCAAAGGCCTTTCTGGTTTTAATGGATCATTTATTCAGAGTAGGTTTTACGGGAAACATTCTGTATTTTCTTCATTGTCCTTTCCCCCAGACTGGAAGGAAAATAATCCTGATTGAAAATAATGTTTTCCTTCCTGCGAGTTGAACGCTTACAAAGATTAATTAGTGACTATCAAAATAGATGAACTAAAAGTATCAAAATGTGACTGCAGATAAAAGCATCTGCCAAGGAATTTATGACTCTTGATTTTGCTCAAAGTATTATTTACACACAACTGTTAACAGGTTTTACAAAAACCAGCTTGCTAAGAAAACAGTGTCGAATCAGACTCATGTCAAAGACCATGACTTGGGAAATCAGGATATTTCCTTCCCTACCCTGACACTCTCTGTGGGAGGCCTGTTAGAGTATGACATGATCCCAATCCAGGTATAGCTAATAGCCCCAGCAAAGACACCACAACAGAGAGGTGTAGTGGAAAAGCAAATTATTGATCCACTTCAGATATGTCAATAGTGGAAGGTAAGTAGAGTTCATTGTTGTCCTTGTACTTACCCAGAAAAATACCACCAAAGAAAGGGGGGAAGGAAAGTGTTTGCAGAGGGAGAGGTAACTGCCACATTGTTGTGTGTGTATTGCAAAAAGTCCACAGGGACAATTATTGGGATGTACACAAAGAAACAGTGCAGCTGTTTCACCCTCATATCCTTCCAGTTTTGCATCATGGAGTCCCACTGAGGCCAGTGGTGTCAGAAATAAATTTTCTTACAGTCATAATACAATTTTCTGACTGCTTTCTAAGTTGCCCAAGAAAGCCCTTCTTGAAATACAGGCTTGCCAAGCATGGCAATGTTTTAACTTAGCAGAAATGCATCCATGATTTTTCAGGTTTTAGTAACATGCTCTACAGTCGCAGTGTGTCATGGAAAGTCTCACTGCATGTAACTGCATGAGAAAAGATTAAGTGCATTTATTAAGGTGTTGCTCATTTCAGTACACAATGCAAGACAAATACTTGCACAAACTTGAAGCCAAAGCCACCTATTAGCTGTTTCACTCACTCTCAGAAGCTCTGTCAGAGGGTAAGAGATTCCCTTGCACAGACATCAATAAAATCAAAGAAAATGACAGATAATGAGAAGAGACAAGAGGTGAGGAGGGTAAGAAGAGTGAAAAGGAGAAATGCAAAGTGAACACAGAAAAGACAGAATGAAGGAAGTGAAACCAGGCTGCAGAGAAGAGACAGCTCTGGGTAGAAAAAAGATCCAAATAGTAACATTCAAGAACTGAAAATCTAATTCTAAAACCTCACTGTTGGTCAAGATAAGATTGCTGGCAATTTTGTGCACCCTCGAATCCTACTGGTCACCTTATTTTCTTACAGAAACTCAGAGAACTGACATCGTTTTGGGAGAATTAAAAAGGCAAGAAATATTTAACATCTGTCAGAGAGAAATGCCTAGAAAAAGAAAACAGGTCATTAAAGCAGCCCAAATGAACAAGGATAAGAGCACATTTGTAATACAATGTCAACAACAGTAAAGACAAAAAAATGGGGAAAAATATGTAAAATCCTAGTAAACTTGATTAAAATAAAACATTCTGCCTCTTGAATTTGGGGTATTTAGGCAAGGTTGAAGAAACAGAAATCGGCACTTACAATGAAAATATCGAAGTACATGCAGTTTTCACAAACAAAGTCAAAGTTTAAAACACGGGCATTTACTTACACAGGCGGACGGTCCTTTTAAACTCTTGAAAGATATCACCTGATATAAACACACATTACCGGCTTTATATATCTCACTCCTCACTGTCAGCCTCACAGCTGATTTGTACAAGATGGAAATTCCTATTCTAGGTAAGATTGGAATGGGAACCTGTATTTCTTCTTTATGATGAAACCCTGCTTTGCTGCTGTCAGTGTTCACAGGAAATAACAAACTGTACTGAAAGGCCCCAACATGGTTAAGTGCCCGGGTAACATTAAACCCGGAAGCAGCATTAACTCTGACATGTAACTCACTGCAGCAATCGTTTGTTCTAATGCATCAGCTTTGCATAATCTCAAACAGATTCAGAACCCTACGGCACAGCAAAACAGGACAAGAACACAAAGAAGTATGAGGAAAACTCATGCAGACTGAGAAATCTTCCTTCTCTGAGCTGTAACTGCATGTTCCACTGAAGAATTTGGCAGTTAGTCAGGAAAAAGTATACTCAGAAGGACCCAGATCGAGGTGTTATGAGAGGTCAGCCTTCAGGGTCACAGCCCCTGAGCAAGGATGACAATTTCTCCACGGAGCAGTCAGAAATTTCGCAGAGCTCTGTAAAAAAGTCTGCATGTTTTGACAGGACAATGCAAAGGACAAAAGGCAAGTGGGGGAATGAGGGATTTCTATCAGGCTTTGCCCAAGAATCAAATGATAATAAATATGTTTCTCAGCTGTGCTAAAATCAGTCATGACACAGAAGTATATGACAACTAAAGAATAAGAAAAAAAGGAAGTAATTTTTTCATGAACAGAGGAATTAATAAATCAGATTTCATGGAATTGCTGTTCTGTGTCCCGTGTTCCTCCCTTTTCTTCAGCTCCAGTAAGCCTGCAGTTCTGCTAGGTCCAGAACACAGCTTGGGAGTCCCCCACCATTTCCCCTCCTGCTTTTCCTTCCAGCCTATGCTGTGTAAGAGGGATGGGAGCTGAACCCTCCTGGTTCTCCCTCTCAAAGGGAACCAATGTGGGTATCTTGTCCTTCCCTACCCAGACACCTGTTTTCATGAAGCTTGCAGAAATCAGTTATCTCTGACCCTTTCCACCCTCCTGCCAAAGGTGGCTGAACTATATCGTAAAAAATTAACAGAGGGTTTGATGGTGAGATACCAGCACAACCATTTTCTTTCCTTCAACCAGATTAAGGAAGAAAAAATAATAACGAGTGTTATTTTTGGTGCAGAATGCTGAGAAAGGATAAGGTTAGAAAATATCCAGGATACAAAACAATATTGAAAAATAACAAGTTGATACTATGCCTCCAGCTTCTATATTCAGCTTCTATATTCAGCTTCTGCGATTTCACAGAAGGGATGAAATAGAGACCATATGGCAGAAATGAACAATTAAATTACAAAGACTGTGGCATTTAGGTTTAACATTTCTCAGCCTGGAGTTCAGAGGAACAGTTCAGAGGTGGGCACAAGACAAGTCTGTGGCTATAAAACAGGGCACGCTGTAGAGCAGGAGAAACTGGGCCACATTTCTTCTTCCTTGTAGCCCAGTGGTGCTCAGCAAAATTTATGTTCTCTGCAGTGTGTGTCAGGTGCTAACAATTTATGGCAGAAAGTGGAGTTCAATACAATGATTTAGGTAACCCAGGGAACTTAGAAGTGAAAATGAGCCAAGCAAAACTGCCTGGGCCGCAGGGCGAGCAGAGCTGCACCGCTGCGACGGGCCCTGCCGCAGGGCACCCACCCACCGTGACCTTTCATAACCCTACAATCACTGGAAAAAACCTTTAAGATCATCAAGTCCACCATTAACCCAGCACTGCCAACTCCACCACTAAACCATGCCCCTGAGCACCACATCCATGCACCTTTTAAATCCCTCCAAGGACGGTGACTCCACCATGTCCCTGGGCAGTCTGTGCCGGTGCCTGACAGCCCTTTTGGTGAAGAAGTTTTCCTAATATCCAACCTAAACCTCCCCTGGCACAACTTGGGCCCGGTCCCACTTGTTCTATCGCTTGTTACTTGGGAGAAGAGACCGACCCGCACCTCGCTCCAACCCCTCTCAGGTGGCTGTAGAGAGCGATGAGGGCCCCCCTCAGCCTCCTTTACTCCAGGCTGAACAGCCCCAGTTTCCCAGCCGCTCCTCATAGACTTGTGCTCCCTCCGTTCTCCCTCCGCCTCCTGCCGGGCACAGCCGCTTCCCCCGGCAATGCCCCGGCTCTCTCTGCCCCTCGGCCGCCGGGAACGGCCCCGCTCCTCTCACGCCGGCTCCGCCTCTCTCCTTCCCTCCCTNCTCTCCTCCCCTCCCTACACTTCTGCGCCGCTCCCTACGCCCGCACGCCGCGCCGCCGGGACAGCCCTTGGCCGACGCTCCCTGGCCGGTGGCGGTTTGGGCGGGAGGGGGCGGAGCCGGGGCGGGCGGTGCTGCCCCCCTGAGGGGTGCGAGTGCGGGAGGGGCGGGCGGTGCGGGCCTGCGTGCCGGAGGGACGGGGCTGCTCGGTGCTGGGGGCTGTGGGGTACCGGAGCGGCACAGAGGGGAGGGGTGAGGGGTGCCCGGGCAGGAGCCCTGTGGATCACACGGTAAATGCGGTTTCCCGGTCAGCACCACCGGCCGCCAGGCCCAGCTCGTGGGTCACCGGGTGCTCTGTGACACACGGGGCCCGAAGATGCGCTTGTGCCGGGCTCACTGCGTGTTCTGGAGGGTTTGGTATCGCTTTATATAGCAACACACGTTTTCTTTTTATATACCAATACGGGTTTTCTTTGATGAGCTTACCCGGAGTGATCCAAAACCAGCACCTAATGTTTTCTGATGACCAGGGGGAGGTCTTTACGGTGACACTGGTTTGTGACTTTCAGTGTGATGTGTTTTTCAATGTATGGTTCACCTTACATTGAGGGCAGTTCAATAGTTCACATAGCAGGCAGCTGCAGCATGGCAACTGCAACATTGAAATGTTCGGGCTACACCTGAGAGCATGCTCTCGTTTAAGATGCTCTTAAGATGCTTTTAAGAGCTATGATTATATTCACAAACCGAGGATATGTCCTGCAGAGAAGCCAGATAAACATTGCAATAGTTAATTTTATAAAATTCTGCAAGAAGGAGTTCTAATTCTCAATCATTTGCTGTAAGCATCCACCCATTAGTAACCTGTTCTTGATAATAAAAATTGAACCAAATGAAATAATGTATTGATCTGGTATCCCGTATCAGATATCCTGTATCAGATCAATTAAGGGTTTTCTTTCATTAATATTGTTCTAATTCATTAACAATGAGGAATTAAATAGAATGAAGATAAAATGATTCACTTCTTTTTTATGTCCTCGTAGTTCTGCACTTTTGCCTAAAATGGCCAAGCAAAATTTTCCATCACTAACTGAAGTTGTGAAACAAGTTGCAGTGCAGCAGCATTCACAAGCATCAGAGATAGAAAAAAGCAAAACAGTTCTTTTCCAGTTGCAGGTAATAAGCCTTGTTTAGAGTAGTTTAATCCATTTAATTTTTTCATTAGATGAAGAAGTATTCCTATGAACAAGAGAAGCGAATGGTACTTCATTTTTTCTGGGTGTTTGCATTTATGTGTAAGGCAGCTGTTCTGTTCCTCTGTGGCATTTAGGCTTAGACAAAACTGAGTATGTGTATTGTTATTTGTAAGGCTGTGACACAGCGAAGACTTCATTAAAGCAGGTTATAGCAGAAGCTTTTATTTTTTATTTGGAAAAACACCCAAAACAAACTGCAAAAATCATAGCAAACCCACAAAAAAATCAATATAAAGTTAGAGCTCTTTGAATTTTTCATGGTGATTTCATGAGAAACTAACAAACAAAAAAAAAAAAGATTTAAAAAGCATCTTTTTTTGGCAGATTTTCACCAGCCTCTATAATTTTTTCTTAGTATTTTTTTCAGACAAAATACTTCTTTCTGTGTCTTTAAAGTGGGTGTCCCGAACAGTTGTTAAATACTGGTTTTACTTGGTAATATTTTGTAGAACATTGGATGCATGTATTTTTGTGAAGACTATGTGACTTCTGTTCCAATCTCTCACAGAATTTATTCAGCTTTCAATTATTATTTAACCTTTGAGATCAAATTTTTATTGAGAGACTTACAAGTCGGAGGAAAGACATGACAGCATTCAGGCATTTCGGAGCATGGGAGAATGCAAATGGAAATAGTTGAGTTCCAATTACATCTGTGTATAGCCCTACAACTGAAATAATTGAGGTTTGAAATTTTGCACAAAGATAACTTCTCTGAAGGAGCAGAAACTTTTATTGCTTAGGAATGTCAATTGACTGTCCACGCTTTGCAAGAAGCTTTCTCCTAGTGATATACCATCCTATAATACAATGATGCTGCAACAATTTGTGATCAAATAGTTTAAAAAAGAGTATCTGTTTTCAACAAAACAAAACAAAACACGAACTTTGGAGTCCTAGGCAATTAATTTAGCTCATTTATTTTCTTCCTCTTCCACATATTTTCCTCTTTATTTCAAAAAATCCCAAATCCTGGGAATTCCATATAAACATTAATGTAAGTAGAACAGCAGAGTTGAATAATTAGGAACTTAAAGTCAGAATGCAGGATGGCTTTTTAATCTTTAAGTGTATTCCCATGTGTGCATGTCACAGAAGACGTGGAAAACAATAACCTCCTTTCCAAAATGGAAGATCTTTGTCATTAAGATCTTTTGTTTTCCTGTCCTCAGTAAATGGTGGCTGGCAGTGATACAAACCCTGCTAAAACTGTAGCCCAAGATTTCCAAATTAAAAGTTGCGCAGAAACTTTTTGTTCTTAATAGTTAATAATGTTTTAATCTGTTCAAGACATTGAGTAAGAGATTTCATAGAGCTCGTAAGGCTTCCATTAGGGAAAAGATAATAGGTGGCATAAATCACAATGCTGATTCTCTCACTTAATGCACTAATGTTGGCTGTTACTTTGGGTGAGATTCATCATAGCTAGCTTACATCATCTTGAAGTCAGATGTTCAGCCCATTTAGTCATCTAGGCTCCCTCGGTAGTCAACAAAGAGAGATGATAAACATTTCTGAGGCAGCAGTTCAGCCCTCCCATCTTAGATTTCCTATGATGGGTTGAAGTTTTACTTCCTGGAGTTGTTCCCTTCTCGTCAGTGAGAAGATGTAGAGGCCTTTTTAGGACTAAATGCATATTCCTTAGGGGGTTAAAATAGATGGGATTAATCCTACTCTCAAACACTACTGTGATGAAGGCAGGATTGAAAACTTCAGTAGAACAGTCTGGTTAAGCTCTGTCAGCCCAAACACCCACCTATGTGTTTGTGGGGGCTTGTAAGTGATTTTTGGCATCATCAGTTATTTTTAGTGTGATTTGGGCTTAAACAGATTTCAGCTCTAAACAAACATTAGGATTTGGTTTCATCTGTCACATCCTATGTCTTGCCAATATGAGGAATTTAAAGTAATTTCAAGGATACTTTGTTTCATGTTTTAGACTCAGTCTCAGGGGAGCAGTCTAAGAGTTCTTGCATTGTGCCTCTAAGGTGATGATTTTAGGAAATGGAACCCTAAGTATCTTCCATTCAAACCACATTCAGCAAGTGAAAAAGAAGACTGTTGAATAAATATAAATCACAGTGTTTAACTAAATGCCTAGTATCCTCTCAAAAAAGAATAAGTAAACACTCAAATATTTTACAGGCAAAGTTTCAGGAACTAGAAAAAGAAATGGGTTCTATTCTGTTAGAAAAAAAGACAACAGAAAAGGAAATATATCTGCAAGATGAAGCCATAGAAGTGACAAAATATCACTGTGAAAATCTGGAGGCCCAAGCCAGAGCCTTATATTTGGAAAATTTAAAGCTGAGGCATGATGCAGAAACCATACAAGAAGAATTTGAGATGACATTTGCAAGAAATAATGAATATCGGGAAAAAATAAAGGCTCATAAACATCTCTTTTGGGAGATGGAAAGTAAAATTCCAGTTATGATCGAGCTTGCTGAAAAAAAAGCTGTTGTTAAAGAATTAAAGACAAAGAAAGAGGAGTTACAGCGTGATCTCCAGAATCCAGAAGGATCTATTATAAAACAAGTGCAGGTACTGTATTTCCTCTATGATTAATTTAATTTTGTGTGAAATAATTATATGTGAAATAATATGTTTATGGTGCATGAGGAACTGACAATGGGGAATGCAGATAATTTATAATGTTTCATTATTTGAAGAAATTTTGACCTCAGTGTGCAGTAAAAATCATTCAGCCATTGTTACCTGTATATTATTGTAAAAGTCAAGTTCACTCTGTGTGATCGAATGAACTCAGCTATGAAAAAAATTACAGAGCTGTAAATTAAACTATTTTATTTCCAAAGTAGCTGTGGGCTTCTTTGGGTTGTTTGATAAAGTTACATGGACCCTTTTCAGAATTCTGAGTAATGTTGCTGTGTTGTTATACTTTTCAAGTAAGAGCGCAGTATTCTTTTAACTTTGCTGTCAGGTAACTCACTAAAATGGGTTCAAATTCCTGTATCGTTGTATATGTTTGCATATTTCAGATCAAGAGTATATTTTCTTAAGTACCTAAAGCCATGTTATACGTTATTTGAATTGTTAATTTTAACTACAATTTGTAAATTATTGTTCATTTAATTATTATTTATTATTTTAAAGTGAAATTGTTTATGAGAGGTCTTTATCTCATTTCAATTGAGACTGTTAAAATCTGACATTTTTAATAATAACACATCAATAATAGGACATCAGTAGATGTACTTTGCAACTTTTTAAGGAGGGGATTCCTGTATTTTGACTTACATCTGCAGGAAGAAATTACACTTTTAAAAAGGGAAATCACAACGTTGAAAAAATTGATCAATATAAAAAGAGATTTGCTGGAAGAAGAGAAGAAAATGCATGCTAAACTTAGGAAAGAAATTGAGGTGAGTCATTTGAATAAAATATAATGACAGTTCTCCTGACAGAATGTAGATAGTGCAAATGAAGTTTGAAGTACTTTAATACACCGTTGCTGGCCATACGTCATTCAAGTATATACAATAACCATGCTGTCTTAAATTCTTGATACAGGTAGTCTCTCTAAAATTCTGAACTGCATTGCTATCATGAGAAAAATTGTAGCTGAGAACATTTTTGCTTAAGTCTTTTAAGAAGGAGTTCAGCTGTGAACTTTTGGAATTATGTTCTGGAAAGAAAAAGGTCACTGAATGGTCGTAAAGCAAAATGCGTGGTTTTTTATTTCTGTAATACTTTTGAAATACTTTAAATTTCACTACTGAGTTGATTATTCATGACTTGTCTGATGGTTTCTGATAACTCATCAATGGGATAATCAATTGCACCAAGAAAATGGACTTCCCATGAATCTCCCTAATTTGAGCTGACATTAAATTAGGGATAACACAGCAGCTCCTAATTAGCTGTCAGGATAAAATTCTGATAAATAGTTAAAACCTTTTCTTTTTAAATAATTGAAATATATTTTATGTTTTGTTCCTTAAACTTCGTTCCTAAGTTCCTAAAATACTAGTATGTCTAGGTAGTTTTTAGTTTGGAAGTTTCGAATAATTTATCTTGTTAGTTCAAATAAATGCCACCAAATGTAATGAGCAAAGCTTGATAATATTGAGATTAACTCATCTGAGGTTAGCTCTATTGCCTGTTTTAAAATGTAATGGGAAAAAGAATCATTTTTCCTGTGACAGGGAACAGCAGAGAATTTTTAAACTGAAAAGCAAAACACAGTCACTTTAGAATAAGTCTGCGCTTTTCAGCATCTGAGAAAATACTTTATTATCGAGGCAACATCCTCCTAATAAAGTTGTCTAAACCTAAAGAGAAATTAGAAGTCTTAAACATAATGTTCTGTTCTGCTATCACTAACAATTAAATTAAATAGTGAATCTGCTCTTCAGTTTTTTTTATTATAAGGTCTTTTTGTCTCAGAAGGAAGCAGGATTAAAAATGGAATCTTTCAAGGTATCATTTTATATTAAGAGATCCCTGGAAAACAATCGGATTTTAAATATAAAATCTGACAATGGACAAGCAGAGGCAGTAATACCCAGCAGTCCTCAGCACTACTCAAGAAAGAATACTGAAGCCAGGCTTGGGATGAATTTCCATTGAGCTGCAGTGGTGGGATTCAGCTGCAAACAGCCGACACTGATATGGGATTGTTTGAATACAGGTGGCAACATGTGAGTCAGACAGGTTCCCAGTATAATCACTGCAGGTGTAGTCAGTCCAGCTGATGTATTCTAGAGGTCAATTCTGTTTGCCATATGTAGGTGTTTATACAGTAGGGTGAGCTGCATAATCTGGTCTTTCTAGACTTTGTAGTATGCATTGGCTAGATTTCTATTGATTAAAACAGGAATGGAGACTTGTAGCTTGCACATACACCTCTAAAAGTAGGTGTCTTAGTCTGCAGACTGACCCCACCTCAAGGCTTCAGCACTTGCCATAGGACTTTTACATACTGCATGGATTCACGTCTCCTAGCTCTGCATGGGCCAAAAGTAACCAGCCTCCTTATAAACTCACGGAGTTCAACAAGGCCAAGTGCAAGGTCCTGCACCTGGGTTGGGACAATCCCCAATACAGTACAGACTGGAGGATGAATTGTTTGAGAGCAGCCCTGTAGAGAAGGACTTGGGAATGAAAAGTTAGACATTAGCTGTCAGTGTGCTTGCAACTCAGAAGGCAAATCATATCCTGGGCTGCATAAAAAGCAGCATGGCCAGCAGGTCAAGGGGTGTGGTTCTCCCCTTCTAGTCCATTCTCATGAGATCCCACCTGGAGTACTGTGTCCAGCTCTGGGGTCCTCAGCACAAGAAAGACATGGACCTGCTAGAGCGAGTCCAGAGGGGGGCCATGAAGGTGCTCAGAGGGCTAGAACATCTCTCCTATGAAGACAGTTGTGTTGTTCAGCCTGGAGAAGAGAAGACTCCAGGGAGACGTTATTGCAGCATTTCAATATAAAAAGGGGGCTCGTAAGAAAGACAGAGACTTTTTCCCAGGGCTTGTAGTGGCAGAACAAGGGGCAGTGGTTTTAAATGGTAGAAAGAGGATAGGTTGAGATTTGACATAAGAATTTTTTTACAGTGAGAATGTGAGACTTCAACAGCTTGTCCAGAGACGTTGTCATCATTAGAAGTGTTTAAGGTCAGGTTGGATGGGGTTTTGAGCAACCTAATTTAATATCTAGTGCATATGTCCCTGCCCATGGAGGGTGGTTGGAACTAGATGATCTTTCAAGATCCCTTCCAATCCAAACCATTCTATGGTTCTGTGATTCATAAATTTTCAAAAATCATGTGAGCTCCCAGGTTTCTGAGCCTCCAGATACAAGCAAATAATTGCATCTGGTTAATGATTTTGCTGTTGCTGTAGGAATTCTGGAGCCTTGATTCAGCAATGAATATAAGCACTCATCTAAGTCTGCCCCTTTACAGCCCTACACTTGAGTGCCTATGGAATTCCTGTTGAAGCCTCGTTAATGGCTAAGCTGGTCCTCAGCCAGAATGTGCTGACTCTCACAGCTCTGGTGCTCCCACTTTGCCACTTCTGATTTCCCACAAAGATTTCCCCAACTACATTGTGCAGGAATGTAATTTGGAATGCCCACTCCCTTTCCTGAGCACCAGCCCTCTCTCCAAGCAGAGCCTGTTCCCAGCCTGGACAGGAATGTCAACAGTAAATCAGGTTGGTTACCTGTGTAGGGACAAGACTTCAGTCATAAAGAATAATTCAAGATATCCACAAATAATGGAAAATAAGTTGTTATATAAAATTGGAAAAATAAAGCTCAAAGCTTCCTCTGCTGCCCTCTTTCCCCACATCAGCATGTAGCTATATTTTTCTTGACAGATGCTTGTCTGTCCTGTTCTTGAAGGATCCCAGTGGTGGAGATTCCACAAGTGCCTGGACAATTATTTTTTTTAATGGTTAACTTAAATGTACTCAAAGCCCAATAGAAAGAGCAATGTTTCCCCTTCCCTGTGTCCCATAAGCATATTAGTGTTCCCTGTCTCAGCAGATGTGCCAGGCGGTTCCAAATAAAGATGCTAGAGACACATTTCTTAAAAAAAAAAAGATAATATTGATCATATATGTTTCAGTGTCGTACAACACAGTCCTAGTGATGTTCAGATCCTGCAAGCACTCATTCAGACGAGTGAATCTGACAGCATTTGTTGAAAAGTTGTGAAGGATTCTAGTGGAGAGCCAGGCAACATGAAGAAAGACAACTCATCACCAGTGAAAGAAGAGAGTGTGATTTATAAAACATTAATGAGGGAGTGACTTGGTTATGTGTGAAATTTAGGCAGATAGACTCGCAGGAAGTCACTGGCAATGCTGTAGTTCTGATGCAGCTATACACCAATCATATTTATATTAAATACAGTGTAGTAACATTTCAGTAAGCAGACACAACAATAATTATACACTAGCACTCAGATGCCATTCAGAGTAGGGTAAGTAAGCCCAAATTTTCATTAAGTGAATACCCATTATTTCCATTTTTATTATAATGAATATTGCGTGCTTTTACACTTGAGAATGCAAATCTTCAGAGTCTCATCTGCAGCAGCCGTTCTTCACGTAAGGCAGCAATGAGGACAAAACTGATCCAGTACTGCATTGCCACAATATTGCTTTTCCAAGAAAAACATACCTTTTAAAGTGCAGTGCAACAGTGAAGGTGCTGCTACAGTCATCTAGGTTACCTCATTTGTATTCTAATAAACTCACTTGTCAAAGAATGAATATTTCTTCCTTTCTCACCTCTCACTCTGGAGCATGAAAGCCTCTGTGTAGAGTGCTGCCACAGCTGTGAGATGCTGACTCTCTGAGTGGGATTTACTTTGTTAAATTCTAGACACCTACAGAGCAGGTATCCATATTGAACTCCTCGCTTAAGCTCTTAGTGGGACACAGCTTTTCTTTCCCTTGGTGGGAAAGAGAGTCATGATTCATATTGTCCTAAAGCAGATCACTAAAGTAAGTCAGATGAATGGTTCCTATGTGTCTCCGTGTCTCTGATAGCTATAAAGCAACCATGGAATGACTTGGTCAAATGTCAGAATCTACACTTGGAGTCAGAATTTACACCTGAACTCACCTCTGTAAATAGTTTTATTTGAAATCTTGCTGTGAATTTTATTCTATTTTCTTAGGTACAGAATAAAAGATATGATGCTATTCTAAAACGTTTGCATTGCCAACTGAACAAACTCCATTCAAATAAAAGACAGTGGCACTGGAACATTCAGCAGTTGGAGAAGAAGGCCGCAGAACTAAGGAAACGTCTTGGAGAAGTGGAGTTACAAAGTAGCATATAAAAACAAATGTAACAAGGCTCCAACGTGGGTAATCCTTTCCAGGCAGGGGAGGCGTTTTTCTGGAAATGCTCTAAATAGCAAAGTAGCCCAATAGCTGGATCAAAGCTCAGCGAATTCTTTCTTGTTAAAGTTCTTCTTCCTTTCATTCTGTGGCCTAAACTAGACTGTGCTCAGTCTGTAATGCTTTGGAATAACTTTTTTTTTTTATTATTGCTACCAGAGACTCATCAGGAAGAAAGTTATTATCATTTCCATGTGTTCCCAAAATACGTGCCAATTTTACCTAAAAAGTCATTTAAAGTCAACCAAGTAAGATTTGAGGAGTTCCTTTTTAACTGATTAGATCTCTGTAGATTGAGATCTACATTGTTTTTTTGACAGATATTAGGATCAGTGTATATTTGCATTCTTGGGGTACCAAAACTCCAGTTCTTTTATCCACATCCCTTATTATCCCAACCTACCAAGGAAGTCCAAAAGCTTCAATGGCCTGCAATTTGCCATACGGGAAAATTATATAGATGATGTTACAGCCTGTTTGCCTGGTTGTCCTAGCATGGGGTACACGGAGGACAAAGGCTGTCCAGCTATAAACGGCTTAGGAACACTCAGAACTGGGCTTCAAATTATCTGACTTCAACTGGTCTAATATATGTTAGCAAAGAGGAATGAGTTGGTAGAGAGAGCTCTGCATCTGGACAGCTTTTAAAATGGAACAACTCACCTAGAAACAGGAATGCATTACAGGTGATTGGTTATAGAGGAACTTGCTGTGTAAAGGATCTTAACTAACTAATACTAGCCATCTAAGTGCTTTATGTTCGGTAAGGTGATTCTTAACATAAATGATGACCTGATAAAAATTCTTGTTAAAATAATAGTGAACAGTAAACATTTTTCTTTGCCTTCTTTTTATGTGCTTGGCATTTGAGGAATTTACAGCACTTTCTCTATTCTTACACTCAAGGTAATAATTCTGACTGGACATAACCTGTTACATTTATCTGTTCTATGGAAGTAGCTTTTTATTTGAGGTGTTGTCTTGAGTATAAATATAAAATGAAAATTTAAGCAAGTTGAGTGTTTACTGTGGAAAATGTTAAACTGACTATATATTGTTAGCTTAGGAAAGCAAAGTTTAAAATGCAATACTGTTATTACTTGTGTTAGAACATTCATATATCCTTACATATTTACATTTTCTTTAGTATTTTATTTAATATAAAGTTATTTTAAGTGATATGCTGACTCATGAAGGCACTCTCCACATTGTTAGATTCTCCAGTTTGTTTAGCTTGATCTTTTTCCCTTGTGATATTGTCAGCCAGGCTACGTTCATTAAAACATTAATGTAGAAATTAAAACCTCAATATCTTATGCTATACTTAAAATAACATGATACAAATAATTTGCTGGGTTAAAACATTTCTAACCTAATTTATTTGAAAAGAAGAAGAAGAAGAAAGACAACTTAAAAGGAACCCCCAATCTTAACTACCTTTCTCTTCTGAAGTGACTCACACAGTCACTGCTCACGAGTCCAGAAAGCACTAACGGAAGTCTTATGTGTATTACTGTAACATTACAAGTGTTCATCCCTACACACAGCAAAACAGCTTGCATTTGATGCATGTGTGTCTTCTAGAAAGGGACCCAGACTTGAAAAATTGAATAATTTACTATGTTATTAGTAGTTTCAGTGATTAACTGCTCTTCTTTTGATTTGCATAATTTCTAATTTTAATTTATTCAGCCATATGGTGAAATAAGTGCTCTTTTATATCAGGTAGTTTCTCTCCACAAAAATACTTAGGCACTGTCTTCTTGTTGAATTAAATAGATCAAGCCTTCCAAAGTTATTGACTGACAGCTCTGACTGAGAGCTTTAGCTTTGTGTGTCCTCCCAAAGTGGTACAACATCTAAATTTCTCAGGACATTAAGACTGTGTGCCCTTAAATGTGCCTTTTACCACTGATACTCAGTGGAAATATGTTAGTTAATCCTTAACCCACTTTACTGAATAGAGTAGGAACTCTATAATAAAAGTGCTGTTTAGCACAAAGTCCACCTTGTCTGTTCCATCTCTGAAATAATTTGTTAGAAGCTGTAGACTCTGACTGTCAGTGTCATCCCGCATCACTGTCCTAGTTGAAGGTCACAATTATAATCTCTCATTCCACATAAACATACAATTTGTGTGTTTAACTCAACTGCCTTGACGCCTGAGCTGATTCACCTCTAGTCTTTGAAGCTTTGATTGTCCTCTAAACTCTTAGCATTCTGTACAACAAATGAAAAGAGAAATGTATGTCACTTTTTATAAAATTGCCCAACTCCAACAGATCCTGCTAACCTGCTGAGGCTGATTTTTCTCGGTGCAATATTGAACAGTAGTAGGGTGATCTCAGGGCATTTTTTTTCCCTTAGCAAGCAAGCACAGACAGTAGGAGAATGATTTATGATTTTTGAGGAATAACTCACTGAATGCACTTTGTGTTCTAATTACATGAGGTTCTCCCAGGTCCTGGTGGAGAACTGTGCTGCCAAACGCCTATCAGTCATTTCTGAGGATGGGTGTGGGCTAAGGACAGAACTTCTGGCAGTGGGAAGAGAAGTGACTGCCCACTCTGACCAGCAAAACTGGCAGCAAGCAGCAATGAACATGTAAATAAGTAAGAATGTGGAAAAACTTAGCAATCAATGAGTCCAACCCAATGCTTAGCAAAAGTTTGAAGCACAGGAAACTGGATTTATTTCAACAATATAGTGTAAATGAGTAGGGACATGTTGGGGGAACTTCACACTCGACAGGGAAGCAATACAGCCATTGGATCATGTCATGTGATGTAGCAAATGCACTCATGGGTGATAAAGGGAAGGATTTAGTTCATGAAGTTCATGAATTTCAACAAGACCAACTGCAAGGTCCTGTGAAAGGGTCAGGGGAATCCCAAGCACAAATGCAGACTGTGCAGAGAATGGGTTGAGTACAGCCCTGAGGAGAAGGACTTGGGGTTGTTGATTGGTGTGTAGCTCAACGTCAGCCAGCAATGTGCGTTTGCAGCCCAGAATGGTATTCTGGGCTGCATCAAAAGAAGTGTGACCAGCAGGTCAAGAGAGGGGATTCTCCCCTCTATTCTGTTCTCATGAGACCCCACCTTCAGTACTGTGTCCAGTTCTGGAATCCCAAACATAAGAAGGACATGGAACTGTTGGAGTGAGTCCAGAGGAGGACCACGAAGATGCTCAGGGGGCTGGAGCACCTCTCCTATGAAGACAGGCTGAGAGAGCTGGGGTTGTTCAACCTGGAGAAGAGGAGGCTCCACGGAGACCTTAGAGCAGCCTTTTGGTACCTGAAGGGCTACAAGAAAGCTGGAGAGGGACTTTTTACAAGGGCATGGAGTGACAGGACAATGCGGAATTGTTTCAAACTGCAAGAGGGTCGATTTAGATTGGATATTAGGAAGCAATTGTTCCCTGTGAGGGTGGTGAGACACTGGCACAGGTTGCCCAGAGAAGCTGTGGCTGCCCCCTCCCTGGCAGTGTTCAAGGCCAGGTTGGATGGGGCTTTGAGCAACCTGGTCTAGTGGGAGGTGTCCCTGCCCCGACAGGAGGGTTGGAACCAGATGATCTTTAAGGTCCCCTGCATTCTGTGATTCTGTGATTTCCCCATGCTGTAAGCTGATGCTCCACATGAAACCCTTTCACACGACTCAACAACCTCAGATGCTGAAGCAGAAGAAATGTGTCATGTTACACAGACATACCTGCTAAGATCTTTGCTCTCATCAAGGCTACACGCGGTACAGAACAGAAGAGGGAGAATAGGTTGGGGATAGATACCAATGTCGTGCTACTTTTCCTCTGTTCACAGAATCACAGAATCATAGAATTCTAGGGGTTGAAAGGGACCTCGAAGGATCATCTAGTCCAACCCCCCTGCCAGAGCAGGGTCACCTAGAGTACATCACACAGGAATGCATCCAGGCGGGTTTTGAATGTCTCCAGTGAAGGAGACTCCACAACCTCTCTGGGCAGCCTGTTCCAGTGCTCTGTTGCAGAATTTACTTCAGCCTTCAGGAAATTCACTTGCAGAGAGCCATGTGCATGAGTGTGACAGTAACTAATGCATGTTATTCTGCTATGGTTCATCTGCAGTGTTTCAGATGAAGAAGAAATCATGGCCACACTGTGCATCAATGGTATGCCTTGCAGCTGATGGTGAAAAAAAAAAGCTTTCAGGACTCCTGCCCAGTTTTCTGAAGTGCATGAATATATAATTATCAAAGTAATTATTAGATCCTTTGTTGAAATGTGGCTGCAGAATGTTGCTGAGTCATGTCGAGGCAGTGATTTCTTGAGGAATTCCAAGCAGTACTAAAATGTTTTTCTTTTAACTGTCTGCGTTGCAGGAGGCAAACACTTTTTCAGGGGCAGGATTAAGACTGTGCAATGAACTACCTCAGAAACGTGGATCGAGCAAAAGCAATTCACAGCCTGCTTCAAGTACTGCTTTCTTTCACTTGGCTTTCTTCTAGCATTTAGAGGAAGCAACATGCAGCAATGTAACAAAAGGAAGAAAACCAAACAAACAGCCCACAAACTGCAAAGGACAAAGCAAGATAAACAAACAAAATCTCTACCCTCCCTACCCCCCGAAAAAAGATAATTGCACTGTGCATTCCCCATCTGTATGAAAGCAGACACAGGAGACAGCTTTATCATGTCACTAAATATAATTCTGGCTGCAAATGGTTGCTACAATGATGAGCAAAGGATGGTGCTCTGTTGTGAACAGAGATTTCTCCTATTAGGAAATCATGAGTGTTTCTACATTTTGCAGTAGCTTTTTAATTCAACATAGCCCCTTTTTACATAATTCAGTAAAATTCTTTCTAAATCTTTCCAAGAGTAGCAAGATTCTTAGCCCCTCGTTATATTATAAATTTCATATAGCATATATTCAATACTTAATGAGTAAATGTCACATAAACGTTTCACCATCTTTCTATCATCTACACATTATATTAATTAACGTAATATGTCACTTGCAGTGTTCTCAACAAAGTTATGAAGACTTTTTTGAAGTGGAACTACCACTGACAGTTTGAGATGCAGTTGGTTTTTCCCCCACGACAATAAAGTCTAATAGTTCCCTCTAGTGGTCAAATGTCTTTTTGCATGGTAAAGGCACCTTTCATACTTGTTTCGATTTTAAGATCAGTACTTATTGTGAGAATAGTTAATATTTGTACAAAACATGGTGAATACTCCAAAGTGATATTTTATTGTTGGAAAGTCAGGATGAATGGGAGATGCTGAGTATTCTAATTCCTCCGACTGCAAGCAACTAGTGGAAGATTCAATGTATTTATTCTTAATTATTGGTCTGTTTTTAAACGAGGAAGAATTGGGCAAATTTCCTCAGACCTTCTGTTCCAATCTGAGTTATAATGAAAATTCTACTACAAATAGAAGAACTTCATGTTTTTTCTTTAAAAAAAAGTTTTTTTGTGACCAGTCTTTACAAACTTTTCCTTAGGTCAGTAAGAACTATTCTGTTTAAGATAACTGGCTCCCTGCTGTTCATAGAAAAATGTACTTCAAAAAGTTTAGGTCAGACTAAAACTGATGATAGGTGGTAATTATGGATTTACAACATATTATATAAAGCTGTGTTTTCAAGCTGCTTAAATAACCCTGCCTGTGCTGAATCTTGTGGCCTGAAACTGCAGTTCTGTCTCAAGGTCAGTGTTCTGGAAAGCTTAAGCATAAGGTATGAATGTCATCACTCAAGGGTCCCAATGTATTTGACAAGAGAAAGGCATCCTGCAGCTGATTGAGTTCCTGCGTGCCTTGTGGCAGTCTGTCTCTTTCCAGTCACTACAA
This sequence comes from Aegotheles bennettii, assembly GCA_013398125.1. Classification (NCBI taxonomy): domain Eukaryota; kingdom Metazoa; phylum Chordata; class Aves; order Caprimulgiformes; family Aegothelidae; genus Aegotheles; species Aegotheles bennettii. Next base: position 11,985 of record VZRW01007887.1, on the reverse strand, counting down.
AGGAATCCTAGAGCAACTACCCTTCATTTAAAATACTCCATTAAATGTCTGTTTCTGTGTGAGATAAGCCCAGAAATAGCACAGCCAATCTGTTGTTCACCCCTATTTAAACATTTGTTTTATGGCTATGTGCTTCAGAGTGAAGGAATGAACTTTGGCAGGGGCTTTTGAGGGGAAAGGGAGGGCATTTTCAGGCTAACCATCATGTAGTTACTTACTTTATTACCTTTCTCTTTTTCAGTATGGGCACAGAATTCTAATCTGTTGAATTGTGTGACACAATCTATTGAATGGTGTCAATTTCACACAATAGCTTTTGAATTGTGTGGAATCTGTGATCATGAGATGGTGGAGTTCAAGATCCTTAGGGCTACAAGGAGGGCACACAGCAAGCTCCTCACCTAGGACTTCAGGAGAGCTGACTTCTGCCTCTTCAGGTACCTGCTTGGTAGATTACCATGGGATAAAGTCTTGAAGGGAAAAGGGGCCCAAGAAAGCTGCTCAATATTAAGGAGCACCTCAGGAGTACTGAATCCCAACAAAGAGGAAGTCAGGCAAAGACACCAAGAGGACCGCATGGATTAGCAAGTTGCTCCTGGACAAACTTAAACACAAAAAGGAATCCTACAGAGGGTGGAAGCAATGACAAGGTAGCCTGGGAGGAATATAGAGAAATTGTCTGAGCAGCCAGGGATCAGGTTAGGAAAGCTAAAGCCCTGATAGAACTAAATCTGGCTAGGGACATCAAGGGCAATAAGAAGAGCTTCTATAGGTGTAGCAGTGATAAAAGGAAGACTAGGGAAAATGTGGGTCCTCTCAGAAGGAAACAAGAGATCTAGTCACCCAGGATATGGCGAAGGCTGAGGTATTCAATGACTTTTTTGCCTCAATCTTCTCTGGCAAGTGCTCAAGCCGTACCACCCAAGTCTCAGAAGGCAAAGGCAGGGACTGGGAGAAAGAAAAACCACCCACGGTAGGAGTAGATCAGGTTCAAGACCACCTAAGGAACCTCATGGTACACAAATTTATGGGACATGATGAGATACATCTGTGGGTCCTGAGGGAGCTGATGGATGAAGTTGCTGAGCCACTATCCATCATATTTGAGAAGTTGTGGTGGTCCGGTGAAGTTCCCACTGACTGGAAAAGTGTTCAAGGCCAGGATGGATGGGGCTTTGAGCAACCTGGTCTAGTGGGAGGTGTCCCTGCCCCTGGCAGGGGTATTGGAACCAGATGATCTTTAAGGTCCCTTACAACCCAAACCATTCTACAGTTTTATGATTCTAGGAATTCTGACTTTATAATATTCATATAGAATTTACACCAGTAGACCAGCAGCCTTCTCAACCAACTTGAATAAAAGTTATCTGGGTCTCGTGATTAAAATTTTACCCTCCGGTTTTGTCATGTACACCACATACATTCACTAAGGGATTGGAATGCCCTGCTCCAGTGCAGTACAAATACACTATCTACCTTTCATGCATCTCTACTTAAATTATTGCCATCTCTCAAGTTACAAGTTCATACTGTTTCTAGGACTTATTTAATTGCTAATGCATTTGCATTAGGTTAAATGATGCAGCTGGCAAAACAAGCAAACACTTGGGCAGAGCAGAGCTTGGATATCTCCTGGAGTTTTTTTCAGTTACATCTGTTGATTCTTCCTTTACAGTCGTGGAGGAAAGAAACACTTCTCAGGGATGTTTCATCTGAATTGCTTAAGATGACAGGAATTGTGTCTTAAAAAGTCCTATTTCTTTCAAATTACTATAAAGGGAGTGAAGCATCACTACCTTGGATGTAAATAACTATATTTTGGTGTCTAAAGTTAGGTAAGATGTATCCAAGCCCTATATCCTTAAGCTACCACACCCAGAATCGCATTATTAGTAAATGCTCAAAATTATTTTTTTCCCTTTTATTGTCTTATTGCTGTTCACATATTATTCTTTGAATTTCTCTAGCTTTCCCTATTGATTTCCTGGGCTGCAAGCTTCTCATTTATATATTACACTCAATGTCATGTTTCCCATATGTTACACTGGGGAGCAGCAGGACAGAAGGCTGTTTCTAACAGCTATTTCCATTTGCCAATGAACCAGAGTAGGCTTTTAGCTAAAGATTCGTCTTTCTTGGTGGATTACTCTTTGATTTTTAAGCATATTTTTTATTTTCTCTTGTAGAACTCCCATATTTAATTTGCTTTTTCCTATCTGCCTCTCCTCAGTCAGCTTCAATCACAATTTTCATCAGCCATTATGGAAATCAGTCATTTTGCAGCATCAGCTACTGTGCAGGGTATTCACCTTGCCTGTCTTGGACACCTATTTAGAATTTAGTAACTCACCTTCTGGTGGTGCCTTGTGCTTTGCATTGTCTATGAAGGGGTTTTGGATGAGAAGAAATCCACCATTTGGATAACTAACATGAGGTGAGATGAAACATCCTAGGTCTCTAAGACAGGTGGCACACTTGCTTTCTAGCAATGCCTATTTCCCTCTGTTGTCTGCAGAAGGATTACAGGAACATTAGCTCTGAACTCATGGTAGATGATTAAAATTACATGACATAAATCCCATCTATCACCTCCAGTTATCCCTCACCTACTCCAGGCCAGGAATTAATACAGCTCTATCCATCGTAGTGAGACCATAATTTAGCTACCTTGTATTGAGCGCAGTAATACTTTCTGTGTTAAAGGATCACAAGGAGTAATTTTAGAAACTGTAATAAGTTGTGTGACCTCCATGCTACATTTCTGAAATTGAATTCTCCCATAGCAAGACAATTGCTCCCCCGCAGTCTGCTTCTCACTGCAGACAAGTCACAAGAAGTAATTCTGGTACAGTTTCATGGTCTATAAAGACTGTCCCTCCTTCACACTCTTGTCTTTTGCGTTTTAGCACATTGAGAATTATGTCTGAATTATCAGGATATACAGACCAACTAGCAGTGTTTTTGTAGTACTACCACTACATCATTCACTAGTTTTCCCTCTTAGCCTAAGCTAGTTTTGTCTAAAGACCTTGAGCATTTCAGTCATGTGAACCATCTCACCAGTTGCCAAGAATATTTGCATCAGTGAGAATTTCCAGTCTCTTCTTTGTAACCTAGACTTTTAAAATTAGTACCTAATGACCAGAAAAATGCTGAGCAGTCCCTTAAAAATGAGGATGAAACTGGAAACATAGGTAATAAACTTAAACAACAGTAGCAGGGGAATGTGAATGGAAGACAGACACGGGCTGCAGTGCATGAAAGTAAAAGAAATTGGTGGAGGAAGAACAGTAGTAAATAAGCCTGTGTTCATTTTATATGAGAGCCCATTGTGGAACCTCAGGTTCTGAAGTTTGAAAACTCTGCCACATCAGCAGATAATCTCATCTTTCTCCAGTCGCTGGGGAATCACAGCCTACTCTTACTGTCAGTGCCCATTAACTCAAGTGACAGAGACCTGTGAAAAAGATCTAAAGTACCGATCCTGTTGTTGACCCTACATATAAGTAGAATCTCACAGTCTTACTTTTTATTAATTCATTCTTTGAACCAAGCTGTGAGATTTGTTTGATTTACATGCTTAGCTTCCCATGAAAGACTTTTCCTCATGACACCTCCTTCCTCACAGCGTGCAGTAGCTCCTTAAATTTTTTGAGGCAGTAAGTATGGCAGCTGGAGAGGTAGCACCTTAGATCCTGTTGTGGCTAAACACTGCAGCTACTCCTTCACTCTGTGACATAATGTCTCAGGTGTATTCAACCATCATGGGACCCAGCATTTTGCTGTCTTCTGCACTAGAGAAGAAATGGCTTGAAAGACCAAAGAAGAAGAGAGTTTTCTCATTGACATTCTGTGTTATTCTGCAGTCTCTTCAGTGTTCTGCAGTAGTTCCTACATCTCTAACACACTGTTTTTATATGCAGAATTTGAGTTTCAGTGAGTTGCACATAATAGAGGAATTTTGTGGCTGAACTTCAAACTGCACCAGGATTAAGGATTCTCACAGTAACATAAGAAGAAAGTCAGCCCAGTGCAGTTGTTGTCATTTCCTGGTCTGCTTCTGAAACGGTGTGCACAAAAGGGTTCATCTTCTAGTCAGGAAAAGGAAGTTTTTCAACAGATTTTTTTGCATAACTGTACACAACCCCCCACTGAATTGCTGGAAAATATCATTTCTATAGCCATACCTATTTTAATGAACTTCTCCTTTGTAATTACTCAATTATCCATCCTGCTGCTCAAGAAGACCAGCATCACAATGATGTAACACAGCACTGCAGCAATTAGCACTCACAAAACCACAACGAAACACCTCACTACTCAAAGAGGGATCAAAGTATGAAATCAAAAGTAACTCATTACAACCATTGTAACACCACATCAGTTCTTACAGTAGCAAACACAATGTTTTGGTGGTTTTGACTCCTTTAGTTTATATGTAAAAAGAAGCTACAGAGCATGCTTGTTCCATTTTCAGAAATATAGTAACGAAGAATTTCAAAGCCCTTTTGGTTTTCTGCTGAAAAGTAGGAGCTGATAGATCAGATGCTGATTTGCTGCAGCTTTTGTCTAGTCAAGCTCCACTCACTTTGATAAGTCTGGAGTTGAAAAAGGAACCATACGTTGGCAGTTACACTTGTAGGTAGTTTAGTTGTCACTTTTAAAATTTAATCTAACTCACTTTGCCTTCATATTACCCAAGCAGCTGCAGATGGCTTTTTTTCCAATTGAATGGCTTTGTGATATTTGGGGTTTTTTTCTCAGTACTTCTTTTTTTTTTTTCTTGGTGTTACATTACATTACTAGCTGATGGCACAAGGGATTTGGACTACTTTTTAGGTTATTGGCACAGGAGACAATCAACCATGCTCATTAGACCTTCAAAAGTGCTAATTTTCTTATACAAAGGGAGTGTTGAACTTTCATTAGTGTATTTCCCAAATGATGTATTTTTCTGATACCATTTAGTATAATTATGTTTGCTTTTAATACATAAGTGTGGAAAATAATGTACATTCAGAAACAAACAACACAAAAGCTGTCATAAAAGCATAAAAGAACAGCTGATAAGAAAAACAGCAATGTGACATTGTTTTTAGAAGCAATGGAACACAAGAAAAGCTGGCTATATTGTGATGCTAATAACTTTAATTAATGATGTATAGAAGGTCAAGTATAGATGAGAAAGAGAAGATCTGTTAATAGAAAACATGTGCTAGTGTACTAAAATTAGAAGTTTAGAAATGTGCAATACAAAGCAGAGAATTTTGATGAAATGTTTGATTGGAAATACACTTGTTGAGATTTTTTTCTTTCTTGAATGAAAAATGAGGCATAACAAAAGGGAAATTTTGACTATTGAGTCCAAGTTACCAGGGTGAAATACATGTCCACTTTATCTCTTCCCTATTCATACATGACAATAATCTTTAGAGCAGAGTTCAGGACATGTTTGTTTAACCTAAACATTATTTTGTATCAGTAGCCAAGTGGGAGTACTTTTTCAGTGGGGATTTAGCAGTCATGAAAGCAAATTATCTGTTTCATGGCCATTAATTCCCTTAGTTTTGCAGATGTGCCTAATAAACTCCATCTGGGAATGATTTTCCTTAGTAGATACACTAGTGCAGTTCTTCAGTGCTGGAATTCCAAGTAATTTATCTGCAAAACATCTCCCTCCACAGCCTGCACTTGGATGTTGTGTTAGCTGATCAGCCTCCTCTCCACCATGGCAAAGAAACTTTCAATAGTGGAATGGACAGCAAGGCAGAAGACCACTTGTAGCAAAGCTTGCTGAATCTGTGTGGGATTCTCCTTGCCTAACCTTAGCTATACCACGCATGTAAACAAACAAGACAGATTTCCTATGTGAAAGAGAGGTACCTTAAGAAGGTGATTCATCTTCTCCTCAAATAAGTATTTTGGTGAAATTAGTTTCTCTAAGATAGCAAAACTGCCCTGCAGTGATGTACTTCACTAGAGATGTTCTATTTGGCTGTGTTGAAATTTGTCTTGTCTAATATATCACCATTTAAGTATTAGCTAATGTAAGCTAATCATCTAGACTTCTTCGACTGAGAAGCACATCCAGTGTGCATGCTAAAATTGATGCCTGTTAGAGGTAGCATGAATCACCCTGTGCATGTGGATCTCCCTTCTTTCATGTACTACAGAAGGAACCAAGACAATTAGCTTCAGCTGGACTTCAGACTCTTTCAGCTAAAATAGAGCATAGATGCAACTCTTACTTTTAACAATGTAAAATCTGGGTGTCTGGTTTAAATGAAGACACTATTTTCACTTAGCCTGTCTCCACCAGTTATTTTAGGTAACTTCTGGTTGCTTACTTTTGAAAATACCCCAGCAAGCAGTCTTTCTTCCCGTGTTTGTCTGGCATAGAGGTGGTGACATTTAGAAAAGTTAAGGCAAAACAGCTGTTTTTAAATTTCAGATTACTTTTTGTGTTGAGGTACTCCACTGATGGTTCTGTCAGCATTTCCCATTATGATCTCCTATATTTAGAAATACACAGCTCCACCAACAATGAAAAAATGGAAGCTAACCCTGTAGAGAGTGACATTTTTCCATGTATGATAATTAAACAGATCCACATGAACAGTAAAATTCCTTCTTTTTAGGCACTGGTGGTTTGAGAAGACACTTTCTATCCCTTCCATTCAAAAAAACATTTTGTTTGTTTTACTGCATTGTAAATGGCTGATCTGTAACAAGTGTAGTTTAATTTTCTTTCACTTCAATGGAAAATTGAAAAAATCCTTAAAAACCATGGAGAACTTAGCTACTCTGTTCAGAAGGAAAAGGCAGAGAGAATCTCTGATATGGTACCTCCCCCAAAGCAGCCATTTACTGTTCCAGGGCATGTAAAATACAGCAGGGACATTGGAGAAGGCAATGCCAAAATTGGTAATGTAAACTTACAAAGATTTGTAGTCAGTAATCTCTGGAGAAGAAGAAAATTTGAAAGTTGAAGTTTTACGTAGTATAAAGATTGTAATCCGCTGCTATTCTTTAAACTGGAACAGATTGATGGAACAGCTCCCAAACTTTTCCACTGGTTCCAGCATGTTCCTGAATTCTCTTCCAGCTGCAATTGCAGTGTCTTATTCTGGCTTCTGGCTGTGAATTCTGCTTTTGCAATAAAACTTCTGTTGTACTCACCACTCTTCCTGAGTTCTGATCCCTTGTTTATAAAGCACTGTTCTCATGGTAGTTTTCACCCAGCATATTTTTTTGCACATGTGGTAGGCCATTCTGCTTTCCTTATTTTACAACGATCACCAGGTTTTTTAAGAAAGCAGCGAAACTGCATTTAGAAATGACAGCACTCACATCATTGCCACAACACTGTAAGAAGGACAAATTGAATCTTTTGGTCTGCAAAAAGTCTGCCAAGTCCAAGTTGCCTTGCAACATTCTGCAGCAAATTTGGTTAGCACAGTTGAGGAAAAATGATTGTATTCACCAAAGTGATTGCTGTTTTCACTTTCTTTGTTATCATCCCCATATCTGTGGCTCTTCACATGGCAAATCACTTCTAAGAGAGAAGTGCAAAGTGTCTGCCAGCGGATTGCCCAGTATCAAAACAGACCAATTAACAATGTCCTCATCTGCTGCCTAGACTCATGCTTGCTCCCTGCCTGGTTTTGGAGCCAAGAATTGAACTGAAAGCCATGGGTTTCATGCACAGCATCGTTAGTCGATTTCTCCAATGCTGCACATTGGCCAGAGAACTTCTTACAGGAGCTGGAGGATCAAAGTATTGTCAGCGCCTTTCTTACAGGAGCTAGTCCTCTTCTCTTAAAACTTAATGCTGTACAAGAGTTCACTACAGACTAGTTGGAATCTACTTAAGACAGAAGGTTAGAGTGTGTGCCAAAATGGGAGCTCTTACCCTTTCACACTGATACTGAGACAGAAACTGCCCTGCCTAGTGGAAGGAATCGATGTGCTGAATATCCTCTTCATTAGGTTAAAATCTTACACTAATCAGAGGTAGATGAAAGGGAGACTAATGAAAGTCTGCTACAAAATGGATCCTGTGTCTAGCAGGACACCAAATCTATAGAACTTCAGGTTTGTGATATCAGGCCATTAACTACTGGGTAAACTAAATGAAGTGAGAAGAAAATGTTTGCACACACTGACATGAAAACAGAGCCTGTTAGAGTGGGTCCACCTGCTAATGACAAACTGTATACCACTTTTACTGTCACAAGCTTCTTTGTGGCACTCAGTCACCTGCTTTGGAAAGTGCTGGTTACACATGTGGCAATAGAGTTCTCAACTCGTGTTCTGTAATTTAACTTTCCAGAAACCTCTCATTTTAAGGGCTGCATGAAAGGCTTTCCACAGAAATTCCAGTGTTCCCAGTCCTTTCCAGCACAACTCCAAATGGGTTTGTATTGCCTGAAATTTCTCAATGTGGGGCTGCTGCCAAAACTCGTAATTCTGAGGGCTGTATAAAAAACTTAACTTTTAGTCCAGGGGTGGAGATGGTACTCTGCTGTGAGAGGTGCTGATTCTCTTTGCACTTCTGATTCAGGCATGGAGAAACCTAAATCTGTGTCAAGACACACTTGGCATGATCTGCTGTACTTTTAAAGTCTGAAAGTACTTCATGAGGCACAGATAAACATGATCTTCATGGATCAGAGATGAAGCTGAAGCCCAAGAGGCTGTAACTTGCTCTGATACAAGTTCCATTTGTAGCAATAAAAGCTCTGATAACTTGTATTTCCATTCTGTCCTGCTTATCTGTTTCTTACAAGGTGAAAACTATCATGACAAACACATATTTTATGAAGAGCTGAACTGAAGGAGAGGACCTTCCTATGGATTTGCATCTGTTGGGGTTGTCTGGTGTCTAAGAAGAACTTCCCCTCATGATTTTTCCTCCATAAGAACAGTCACTCTGCTTTTTGTGAAGCACTTGACAAAATTGTGTATTTTTGAGACTGTTTCCCCTTTGCCAGATGCTGTGATTGCGCTAGTGTCTTCTTGGGAAATCAGACTAAAATAACTTCTACAGCTGATTTTGCATTTTCAAGCAAATTATCCATATACATTAAAAGCAACAACAACAACAAAAAAATATTCTGTAGCAGTTCCCTTACTCAGTGAGTCCAGTTTGGCCCCATAAGAGGTGCCAATATTTCTTAGTGTAACTAAGAGCAGAACATAACACTGTTCATGCAGCTTTCTGCGGCGTAAGTCAGAGAGTAAATTCTTGCTGGTGTAAATCAGGAAAAATATTGAACTCTAAGAAAGAAATTGACCTATAACTTCTATGTCCATCTGTATATTTCTTCTGTCAGGGCTGTTTACATTTTCTTCTTTGTTTGATAGTAGAAACTGAAGTGGGTGGAAGGGAAAAAAACACTGGGATTTGCTGTTCTATTTCTAAGAGAAAGTTAATTGGGAGGGATTGGAGAAACTCTCCTCTCCGAGGAGTCTCATCACTGATTTGTCCTATGGGATATCTGCATCTGGTTCAGCTTAACTGTATCTGCCTTCAAAATCGACCCTTCATCCAGTTTTGCATGTCAGCTGGAATGCTGCCTTCTCTCCCTTGCTTGCATCTTGTCATTTTTCTTTCTCCTACTTCTCTTATTTCATTTTAGGCTTGTTTGCTTTACGGAACCCCCTGTAAATCATTCCAAGATCTGTTGTCAGGAAGTATGTTGGCTTGATTTCTTTGGTGTTGTAATGCTACTTGCAATAGCTATACTGTACAATCAAACCCTGACACTGATCAAAAGCAAGGAGGGCCAGTAGATGGCACCATTTATTATTTTATAGAAGATTCATAACCAAAGCCTGGAGAGTTTTTCCCCCTTAAACCTGGCTGTCAGTAAAACATAAATCAGCTCTCCATTTTTAGAGATGTTACTTACAAGCTTAGTAGAGACCTCACTTTATATCCTTTCCCAGGGCTTCCTGGGAAGGATTCAGTAGCAGTGCCTTAAATGGAAAAACATTCTAGAAACAATAATGGAACTTGAGGTCAATAGGATACAGCTCAGGGGATCTTCTGTTTTCCTCTTAAAACATACCCCATTGCTTCTTTGGTTTCTTCATTCTATTCAATAACAGATTTGCTTTGAGGCATATCTCCAAACCCAGTAACTTTGGAAAAGATTCAGGCAATGGTCAATTACAAACATGGTTTAGTTCTTCTGTAATAATGAATAGTACCATTTTCTTACAACATATAGCAGCTGTTATCTAGGGCTCTCGGAGTGCTTCAGAACACTAATGAAGTGTGCCTCACAACACCTCTGTCAGATAGGGAATATTAATTCCCCAGGAGTCCCGTTGACCTCGGTGCATGCTTGTGTGGTTTTATGTGTCTGAGAAAGAGATACTCATGTGAGTAAAGACTACAGAACCAGGATTAAACAGTGTAATACATTTTATGACATTTCAAGCATTTTTTCCCCAGAATTTTTTTTTAAAAAAAAGAGAGAGAAAAGAAATTAGTTTTGCCTCTGCAGCATTATTAGTAGGGGATCATACTGCTTGCTTGTAGGTCAGCTACAAGTTTCCAATTGGTAATGCATGCACTGTGTGTGTTTCAAAGACAGATGTAGCGACTTCAGCATCATTTACTGTTAAAGGTTAAAAGCAGTTGCTCTTTCTAATCTTCTGCTGCACAGCCAATGTAATTTTAATACTGAGTGCTGTAGAAAAGGAAAGAAATGCAATGCTGAAACATTTAACAGGATATGTTTTTCCATCTTTATTTTAAGTTATGAAAGCTGCCTGCAAAAAGCTAGTAAGTGTTTCCAGTCAATGATAGTTTCCTGGCATCAAAAAGTTTAGAAAATGAAATGAAATATCCAGTGGAAAAAAAAATCAACAAACGGAACAAAACAAAAAATACAACCAAGAGAAGACAAAGAATAAGAGAACAACTTGGATTTTCTATATTTATCTGTGTGTTATGGGCATCCGCTCCACTGGGCTGTCAATTTTAATTGGACTGCAACCTACTCTAGTTGAGTTCACACTGGTTCAATTAAAAAATCCTGTTGTTACTTTTTTTCCATATAGCCCATAAATAGGAGTATTGTAGGAGTAATAATGTTAACCCCAGTGTCCTGGCAGAACACCAGCTCAGGTAATTATATTGTGCCTATGGAAATTTCAGTCACCGTTTCAGCTGAATGCATTAGTCTTTATTTTCCACTCTAAATCATCATGTTATATAGCACTGTTGTGTATTGCTGAAGAGTCACCCAGATGTGGCTGCATTTTACTGTTTGCCAAACTAAGTAGGAGAAAAATCAGGATCTCTCTCTCCTCCTAGACAAAATTTTAGTGCAACATTGGGGTGAGAGTTGCTTGAATTAAGGACTATTTGATGGAGGTACGCAGGCATTTTGGATGGACTGCATAGATAATTAATGGTTTGTGGAAATATTGGATGGTGATGTGGTTTCGACAAAGAACAGTGGATGTTTTAGTCTGCCTCAGGAAGATCTTCACAAGCAAGGTAGGTCAGACTGAGGTTTTGATTTAAAGAATAGTACAGCTTGGTAAAAATAAACCTTTAACAGCCTATCTGATAGGTCTGCACAAGGACTAATGATCACCTGCAGCCGAAAGAACAGGGATGATTGCAGAAAAAATGGGGATAGTGCCCTCAGAGAAAAGTGGCTGGAAATGGTAATCTTGTACATGATTTTCTGCATAGCTATCATTATGGCTGGTTTAAGAAAACAAGACACAAACACACACACACAAAAATAAATAAAAAAAATTAAAAAAGGACTATCTCTGCCCTCTGGAATGTTCAGTTTTGTCTGTTTTGAAAATTGCCCATGGTGTTGTTAGAAGAACAGACATTTGTCTACAAAATAAATGGCCAGTAGCATCTTAACTCAGCATTTATTAAAATTAACATGAGAAAAGTTGAGCAACTCTGTGCTTTCAATGCACCCCCTCCCCCACAAAAAAGGGGGG
>VZRW01007886.1:199622-222669 GCA_013398125.1 Aegotheles bennettii | reverse complement strand
TCTAACATCTTTGTTGACAACATAGATAGTGGGATCACGTGCATCCTCAGCAAGTTTGACAACACCAAGCTGTGTGGTGCGGTTGACACACTAGAGGGAAGGGATGCCATCTATAGGGACCTTGACAGGCTTGAGAGCCTGTGCAAAGTGCATGAAGTTCAACAAGGCCAAACGCAAAGTCCTGCACCTGGGTCAGGGCAATCCCATGCACAAATACAGGCTGGGTGGAGAATGGATTGAGAACAGTGCTGAGGAGAACAACTTGGGGGTATTGGTGAATGAGAAGTTCAGCATGAGCCAGCAGCATGTGCTTGCAGCTCAAAAAGCCAACCATATCCTGGGCTGCATCAAAAGAAGTAAGACCAGCAGACTGAGGGATGTGATTCTCCCCCTCTACTCTGCTCTCATGACACCCCACCTGCAGTACTGTGTCCAGTTCTGGAGTCCTCAACACAAGAAGGATATGAAGCTGTTGGAACGAGTCCAGAGGAGGGCCACAAAGACGATAAGGGGGTTGGAGCAACTCTCCTATGAAGACAGGCTGAGAGAGTTAGGGTTGTTCAGCCTGGAGAAGAGAAGGCTCCAGAAAGACCTCATAGCAGCCTTCCAGTACCTGAAGGGGACCTACAGGAAAGCTGGAGAGGGACTTTTTGCAAGGGCATGTAGTGATTGAAAAGAGGGGGAATGGTTTCAAACTAAAGGAAAGTAGATTTAGACTAGATATTGGGAAGAAGTTCTTTTCTGTGAGGGTGGTGAGACACTGGAACAGGTTACCAGGGAGGCTGTGGCTGCCCCCTCCCTGGCACTGTGTTCAAGGCTGGGTTGGGATGGGGCTTTGAGCAACCTGGTCTACTGGGAGGTGTCCCTGCCCATGGCAGAGAGGGTGGAACTAGATGATCTTTAAGGTCCCTTCCAACTCAAACCATTCTATGATTCTATGACAAGAAGAAATGGTCTCAAGTTGCACCAGGGGAGGTTTAGATTTACTAAAAGGGTTATCAAGCACTGGAACAGGCTGCACATGATTGTACCAAACAGCTAAAATAATAATAAAAAAAGCTCCTATGTTAAACACTGTCTTTGTTAAAAAGAAAGCTGCAGGGCAGAGCTTAAGACTTCAAATACAGCAGTGGTTATACTAAAATAATATGGAGAATAAGAAAACACAGAATCTGATCAAAAAGCAATAGAGTAAAATACTTCAGTACAAATATTTTAAACTGTAAGCCTCTTTACTAGATGTTATCTTTTCCTGTTTTTTCAAAAGGTAGATTAATGGAGAAAAACTAAAATTTATTTTCATACACATCTAAACAAGTCAGTTGTACACCTGCTACTAAACTACACCTCTCGTGAATTACCTTCTTTGTTTTTAATAGTATTTTCAGATAAGGTGATGTCAGTTTCCTGTGCCCTTTCAGAGAGGCCCGTTTCCTCACGCCTTTCAGAGTGGTCTTGGCCCACATTAGGATCTTTGGTCAAGTTTATCTTGATCCTCTCAATAGCTCTTTGACAATGTTTATCTTTCACTTTCTGCAGAAGAGACATTTCATGTTAAATGCTACTTAATTTTCCAACCATTTCTTTTATCCATTAAATTTATCCACTAAGAAGATTAGCTAAATTTACTGCACAAAGGATACAGTGTTTGACATGAAGATGGTCAGTCAAGTCAAAAGGAAAAACACTTTCTTCACCAACACCAGGAACTGAAACCCCAAAATACTTGGTTTTGGTGCTTGGTTTTTGTTGTTTGTTTTGTTTTTTTCATTTTTTTAAAGGAAACCTAAAAAACATTAAAGCAACTGGACCTTTCCAGCCGAGTCCTGGAGCATAGCTACCTCAGGATGATATGCCCATACTAGATCAGCATTCTTTTCAACATTTCTATCTACCATTGTCTTCCTCTGTCACACTCCTGTTTTTTCCATATTAATAAAAACATCAATGTAAAAAATTTCATATCACTCTTGCAAAATCCTTCCCACTTCATCTTAAATTAAGCACCCTTTTCACATTGCCTAATGATCTTAGTTACATCGTAAGTTTAGGCATAATATTTCAGCTGTTAATAATTAACAAAAGATAAGCCATACAAACTGTAAAAGACTTAACAATGAATTTTATGTATTGTAAAATTAACTACATCACAGTTACCAAAAGAACTTACTGTACAGAAGTGTATCAAGTTGGGCACACTGTTTCACATTGGTTTTACTATTTATGGTAGCTGAAATAAGTAAATTATACAGTGATAGCTCAGTTTTGTAAATTACTCAAAATTAATTTTCAAAGACTAGTTGAAAGAGAAATTCCAGTCACATTGTCATAGTAAACAAAAGGCACTTCATTTTTCAGCATATCAGAATATTAGATTGCTAATGATTAAAAAGTAAGAACCATGTTATTTTTATACTACCTCTAGAATCTCATTGAGCAGAACCAGAAGATTCTCTGTGGAAGAACTACTGAGTTCTAGTGAATTTAAAGCTTTTGCGTAAATACGAACATCTGGTGTAGCTGGGTTCATCAAGATTTCATTGCAAATTTTCATTGCTAAACTATCATGCACCGTTAATTCCTGTAAAGAAAAGAAACTAGATATCAAATTTTGCTAAGAACTATTTACAAAAGACAGCAATGAGATCATTCTGATTTAAGCAGCTAATTACCAACTTTACAGAGTAAACATTTTCCTAAAATGCAGTATTTTGAGTACATACACCAGCTGAATTTTACAAATACTTCTCCTAATATAGACAATTAGGCATGGCACAAGGTCCTACCAGCATTTTTTAACTGTAAGAGCGAGGGGAAGATAGGGGAGGAGGGAAGGAGCTCAAGCTAAAAGATTTAATTACCTGAACAGTCACTTGTTTAAGCCAGCTTCTAGGAATTCTCAGAGGCCCAGACAGCTAGCAGTAAGTGAAGGGAGTCAGTTCTTAATCTCTAGACACAAATATTGTTTTCCTCCAGCTTAACACACTGTACCTGATAGTCCTGAGAGTTTTTAGACTGAGGTTTCAGTCCACTTGGTCTGGTCAGGTCCACTAACAGTTCAGAAACATTACCAACATCTATTTCAGCCAAAGGTGAAGTTACAGGAGCATTTAACAGTGTTTGAAGAGTTGGAAGATAAGCTTCTTCAAAGAATTCCTGGTTATACCTGTTTCAATTGAGTCAAAAATCAGTAGCATTAACGAGACAAAATTAAACCTTAGTTTACCCCTAAATTTTCTCTCTGTGATGAAAGTTCACAGGCCCATTGAAATATATCAATCAAAACAAAGTAGGAGCAGCCAACTGTGGTAGAGACAGCCAGCAGGATCAAGATACCAAAACTGCTTCACTGAACCAATTTCTTTTAAGTTTTAGCACATGGTATTTCAAGTAAGTTTTAAGTAATACTTCCTGCCTCTGAACGGTTTGTAAGTTCATCCTTACTACTGAAAACATTACCAATATATACAGATGTATTTTCTCTTAAGGAAAAGAAATACATTTCTCTAAATCTTTTATTTAGAATAATCTGTCTTCTGCTCATTCCTCCTTCCTGCTAGGATTTTTCTTTGGGGATGCTTTTCATTGCGTAAGAAAGCAAGGAAGCCTGGCAAAAATATGCAGTGGTTAACAAGATTTTTGGAAGAAATACTTAGGCTTCCTTTTCACAGAGGACTTGATACCTGCTGCCAAGCAAGTCTAAAAATAACATTGCATTTGATTCTGCATTTGATTCACAAGACAGGTCAAAACAATTTAAAAGGTAAGGTGTCAAAAAGTACAAAGGTACCAGTTGGTGAAGTGAAGTTAACCTCCTATTTGAACCCAAATAACTACAGGAGATAACTAAGAAAGTAAATAATTTCAAAAAAGCAGATTGTTTCCTGCTGGATTATTGAGCCAAATCAGCTGACTTTGAGCACTAAGACTGGGGCAAGGAAGAATGGAAGCAAGAACTCTCCCTTTCAGCAGCTTTAAGGTTTTAGATTGGCTCAAGCATAACTGAAGTATCTTTCAGATTATTTCCTGCAAACTAATAAAAAGAAGTCTAGTAGCATACAGGCAGAACTTTCTTCTCTTAGGCTGCCAGAGCATTTATTAGTTTTTAGAAAACATTCCATGAGTAAGAATTGTTCACTAGTTACTGGATCCTGCCCCTGTTACTAGTGTGCCATGCCACTTCATTGACATGACAGAATATTTATAGAAGTCAGCATCAATATGTTTTTCCTCACAGAGTTTGAACATTTAATTTTTAAAAGTAAGCCTCTTGATTGTATCTGTGACCAGATGGGAGAGGTTAACAGAGCAGCACTCAAAACACAAATGGAATTTTAAAATTAGGTGAGAGATCAGTACCAAAATTAGCTACGAACCTCAATCAAGTATCATTCATTACCGGAGTTTTCCTTTTCTAAAGGGCAACTTTGCAGACAGTTCTGAATTACAGAACTAGACCTGAACTAGACCTTTAAGTCTAATTTGCATTGTGCAATTTCTGCTTGTGCAAGATCAAAAAAGGTTCCTAAAGGTGCTAGACCAATGTATATTTTCATATAATAATTTACAAAGGCCATACCTATTTGCATAAGCAAATAAAGGGAAGAAAACGCCCAGACAGTGTCTAAGCCGAGTATCATCTTCGGTCACAGGATTATACCACAACAAAACAAGACGAGAGAGAAGCTTGGCACTAATCAGCCTCCCAGAGAACATCAGTTTGGCTATGCCTTCTGCAGCTTCTGTCCTAAGTTCTGAAAACTGAAGAAAGCATCGATCATATACAAAACATACAAACCACAGAGTTTTTCACTAATACTTTATAATAATAGTCTACATCCTATTTTGCCAGTCAGTTCTCTACATTCACATATTTGCACCTGCACAGAATTCAAAGCTAGCTCAAGAGTAACATTAGTCTCTATTGGTGACATACTTGTGGTCATTCTCTAGGACAACTGTTTTAACAGTAAACTGTTAGTTTCAATTACACATCATGTAATGTTCACATGCAACCTAATGGGATGATAAACCTTCTGCAAAAATCATTTTAAAACAACAAAACTAAAGCAAATTTTACAGTACCTCTTACCTCACTGTCTAAGAAACCAGAAAGAAACTGCAGGAGGCTCTGAGTTGTAGCAACCTCTTCTTCCTCCTCTAATCTTTTACTTTCTTCCTCACAATTTTCAGTTCCAATGTGCACATCTTCACTTTGAGAATCATTGTCTCTTCTGGCTTTAAATGGCTCGATCCCAAACAGTATTAGTTGATCAAAGATTGCCTTTAAAGCACTGAGTTTTACCTTTATATTATCTATTTGTGAAGCCTAGGTTTAATAAGAAAAATACATCATCTTACAGACCACCTATGTTAACATTAAGAATAGTTAAGATTTTTTCTTTAATAAGATCATTTAAGTTGGGAAACTTTTTCTAATACTTGGGACAAATTTCAGACTTCAGGAAGGTGTGATACGAGTTTAAACCTGAATTTGTAATACAGTCTGGGAAAGAATTAAGTCATCTGTGCAATTTCCATTACATAAAAATCAATTGAATTTCACTCAGAGTGAGCATGCATGTGTGAGATGTAATCTTGTTGTTCAGCTTCTGAACAAAGTCTGTCTGTCTATAGTAGCTCCATAGTGCTAGGCACTACAAAAAATGCACAAGACAATCTCCGCTCTAAAATACTGTATAGTTTAATTAAAATAAACAGAAGGTAAAGACAGCAGGAAGCAAGACAGTAATAAAAGTCAAAGTTGCCTAGGTTATTATTTGTATTATAGTCAAAATTAACATTCAAATAAAACCATACATAGTGGGTTAGCCCAACGTTTAGCCCACACCCTGCTTTTGATGGCAGCCTACACAAAGAATATGGGTTTTAGTACCTACAGAAATAAATTACTTAAACTCTAAGGTGCTAAAACAACTTAAATCCTTCCTTAAAAAGCAAAGTGATTTTTAATGAGGCATACTCAAAGGCAGATTAAAACCAATAGGATTTGCTAACTTTTTAGGAACCCAAAGTTCTCTTCTCTTGTCTGACCCAATCACATCATCTCAACACCTGATGTCAGCTCTCTTGAGTGTGTACATGAAAACACTCTTAATAAAGCACAATGGCCATCTGCAATTTTCTCCAAGCCGGGGTCTGAAATGTTAACTATAGTGTCATCTTTTATATAATTAACTCAGCATCAGAACATTTACTGCAACCATGGCAGATGAATATGGAACATGTTGGGTGCCATAATACATAGATGTTTGGCCACACTATCGTTTGTTGGTTTGAATACTGCTCTATCCTCTAATTAACAACTGTTACTTAATCCATACAAAATTAGTAATTCAGAAGTTAGATTGGACACCCAAGATCACAGGTAAGTATGTAACAGAATGTAAAAAGTCACATTTTTAGTTTGCCTTCCCAAGAAAGGAAGGCCTACAGAATCCTACAGTTTATTTCTATATTACTAACACGAAAATGGGACCAATTTCATCCAGATTCAGAAGATAAAGCAAGACCTTACCATAAAGAATTCCTACAAACCTTCAAGACAACAAATGACCTTACAAAGGAAAGGCATGCTATTACCAAGACACAATATAAGCCTGAATACTACTAGACACCAGAAAAATCTACAGGAAACATCACTCTCCAGATCTTTAGCAAACCAGAAATCACTGGTTCTCAAACAACATAATTCTGTAGAAAGGTTATTATAGATATCAGACTAGTTTTATTTATTTAGTCACACAGACTATTGTTCCATTTGCCATCAGATATTTTACCTGTAACAGCAATGGAAGGTGTTGTCTTGCAAATTCTTTGTTGTGAAGGGCACAGCAACCCAAACACAGAACTGCTGTATTTCTCACAGCTGGATGGACACTAGTTACGCCAGGAAGTATCTGGAAAAAATAATATTAGACTTCATAGTTGAAATACATAAATTGAAAATAAAAAAGACTACTGAAATGTGCCTACCCTGAAACTAAAAATAATTTAGTTTGGTAGAGGATTGGAAAATGGTGACTACTCCGTTTATCTAGATATAAACGGAAGCAGATTGAGTATGCTGTTTGAAATCAGCAATAAAATAATGGCAAAAATCACGAGTGTTTTGCTTTGTTTGTTTTTAATAAATATTTGTTTTCAAACTAACTTGAGTTAACCACTCATGGTGAAATAAAAAACTAAACAAACACACAACAAACCTACACATTTCTTCATAGAAGGCATTAGCATTCTTGCAGAGAAACAATACCCAGTTCCAAGTTGCAAAATACAGATGCCACTTTCATGTACGGAGAATGGTTTTGAGAAGGCAATGGTAAAAATCCAACACAAAAGAAGCCAGAATAGACACAGGGTGAACACAACAGCAATCAAACAGTTATCAAAGTATAAGCAAGGGCAGCAGGCAGATGCCTGAGCACCACACTTGGCACTGTATAACTCAGCACTGTTCAATAATGTCATACGTTAGTCAAATATTTACCTTATTCCTGTTTTATTTTAGTATCTGCCTACCACAACATGGTAGCCCTGGTATAGGAGCTCAGAGCAGCGTATCTGGACTTCACCTTCAAGACACTAGGTTCTGGGAAGGCTTAAAAGCACCAGAAACAGCACTACAGCTACAGCAAATTGATAGTGAAATAATCGCAAACCATCCTGCCAACACCTAAGGGCCAGCCACGATGTACCAAATTTTATTATAATATAAACAGTATTTATTCTTACATACCAGAGACTGAATGATTTCATTAATGGTTGGACCAATTCCTTTAGAAAGGGACATGATCTTCAGAAGCTCATGACAAATAGTCAGACACTTCAACAGTGTTTCAGGATCATTCTTCAAGTGGGTCAGGGAGAAGAGAAAAAAAGTTTAAGACAAATAGTGGCTGTGATAAGGAGAATGGGGACATGAATCACAAGTCTTCCCTATTTAAATAAACATTTCCTGTCCACTACATATTTTTTGTGCAATAATATTAATCAAAATCTGTCTATAAACTATGATGAAAAGAGCCTGAGGTTCATATTTTTGGTTAGTTAAGAATAAAAGCAGTAAAAAGACCCTTTAAAAATTCTTAATTGTTTAAAAAAAGAGCAGTTTAACTATAATCCATTTTTTGCTAGAGCATGCCATCAGCTTCTATACATAAGTGTTCATTTTCAATTTTAAAAATTTAGATTATACGTGGCCAAGCTACACTTTCTTTTAAAGCTATGGATAAACATCAAAACATAACCAGCACGTGGGAATACAGAAAGGGAAAGAGACCTTCTCCACAAGCATTTCTTTAATTTCAGGTTGCTCTGCTTCTTTTATCAGATTATTTTTTGTGAGTTCCAGTTCAGTTATTTTCTCTTTTAATACTGATGCTGTATTAAAATCCTGCAGTTTAATGCATTCTTGCAAAGCTTCTTTTGCTTCAAGAAGTTTCACTTTTATTCCAGCCAACTGAAATATAAAGTAAAAAGAAAATCAATACAATACCATAACCTTCATGGTATTGGTCAACAATGCACTAGCCAATAATACACTACTATATAAAACTCTTTTAGATGGCTATGTTTAAAAAATATTTTTCTTATTAACCAAAATCTGCTTACCTTAAGCTCCCGCTTTCTTATTTCAGCAACATCAACAGGCTGGTCAACTGTAATAATTGGGTCACGAACTTCTGATATTATTTCTGCAATCTGTTGTTACAGACAGTATATTAATGCCGTTAATTTCAGCTCAGATGTCAGATACTAAGCATTTAACTTTTCCAAATTTAAAACACCATCCATTTGGAAGTACTGAACACCTGTGCTGTTTTCCTTCATGGCTAATTCACTGCAAAAAAATCCTCAATTTGACAATACATAGTCTAACCATGACAGTCTAGTGTTTTCTACTATTTACCTAGGTAAGCAAGAAAACAGAAGACACTGTATCCATGAATAAGTTAAGCAGTTTCTATGCCAACAGTTCACAGGCACCACCCCCTCTAGATCTGAACACATCCTTTAACAAGAATTACCAGTAACAAGAGTAATGTTTTTCACCTGTTACTACTTTAATCACAGTACAGGTAAGAATGCTATCATTTGAAGGTCTATAAACCACCATATGTACTATAAGAGGCCATGTAGGTAATCTAATTTCAAGCTAAATACACCCATACAATTAGAAGCTGAACCAGGCTGAGAGTTTTTCAGTTGTTTAGGGGTTTTCTTTATATCAGACCCATCACATTAATAAAAAAATGAGAAAAAACATGAGGAAAACTAAAGATTGAATGAGACTGAATAGTCTTAATTTATCTTATATCAGATCACCTCAGTTTGACTTCCTTTCAAGGTGTTAACACATCAACAGAATGTATTGAATCAGTGTATTTCACTAGAATAACAGAAATGCACACATTTACTGCTACTGTTGTGGTATAATGCAAAAATTACCATAGTTCATCCACCCTAATTATTTAGCAAACATATCCTAGCTTTACCCACTGGACTGAGATTTTCCAAAAGTGGTCTCTGTCCTTAAGTCCAGGGTTCATTTGAAATATTTGAGTAAAACCAAGGGTCCATTTTTCAGGAGTCAAATTTAAATAATTACACTGTATATAAAGACTGTACTATATAAAATACTTCTAAGAGCTTTTAGTACCCATCTCACCTAAAAGGTGAGAAGAGAAATCTGAAACCTGGAAATATAGATTACCCTCATTTTGAATATTCCAGTCAAAACTGTTTGGATCTAGTATGACAAAGGATTTTGAAAGAGGCTGTCAAAGTGTAATACTTTCCTAATTGGAGGATTACATTTGTGACACCAGCCAAATACTCTAGAAATCTTTAGAAAACTACAGCAACTATGCTAAAAAAAAAGGGGTGGGGTGGGAGAACACATGTTTTTTGAAACTAAAAATATTTTAATTCATATTTCTGTTGCAAAGCTTTTTAAAGGCTGATTGATACATAGGGAAGACCGAGCCTAGAAAACAATGAGCCTTTATAATTACTTACTATTTGAATCCTTTGGTCACCATCCTTAACAATACCGAGTAATTTTTCCACAAGCGGAGATGCAAGGGCTGTTGAAATTGCAGGTAGAATGAGAATCTTTTGTAAAGTAACTAACAGATGCTTTCTGTATTAAAGAGAAAAAAGCAAACAATTTGTTTGCTTATTCAAGAAAATGGAAGACATAAGAGTAAATATTTTACCCACTTTGAGCTAGCACGATGAAGACTTCATAATACATTATGAGAAACTTCTCTATATCTATAACAACTGTAAAATAGATTTTCTTACTTAGTAATGTTTGTCTCTTCCCAATTTTACCTCAATTCTCTCGATTAGAAAATGCTGAATTTTTTTAATCAGGTTTCACTATCATCCAAATGAAAGGTCATACCAGCAGAAAACAGTCAGAGTATTAATATTGTAGAATGATTTCATAGAAATTACCTGGCTGGAAATTAAAAAAATTCATTACAAGTTAGACTATCCCACAGTGTGGTTGCATTAGAACTGCCTTTTGTCCGTTTGATCAGGTTATTTTCCCAACAGAGACTCTACGCCCATCCACGGGCATGAGTGTCTTAAGCTTAATAACAAGTTTCCTATTTAAGTTTACCTACCTTCCTCCCTCTTCCGTGGTATCCATGCAGCCTATAATAAGAATCAGTTGCTGGCCTATAAATTCTTTTGTCATCAGGTTTTCAAAACAATCAAAGTCTTCTCTTTGTTCTTCACTAAGAACTGGCATATTTTGAAGGTAACTGAATCCAAACAGAACAGATATAATTACACTCAGAATCATTGTTGGAAAGTAAAAAAACCCATACAAAAAACCAAACCCCAAACCCCCCCACTTTCCTGTCTTGTATAAACAAGTGGTTGCTTTAATTACAAACCTTAAAAATTAAGGTTTATATTCTCCTTTCTGTAGATTTATAGTTCCAGAAAGTTATACCAAATAATGTACAGTTTAAAAATAATGCACTTCACTAAAAAAAAAAATCTCTTTTTTGCAAATGTGAAACAGTAAGAAACAGAAAATGACAAGTTACACTTGTATATGTGACTTCAGTTCTGTAAGCCTGCATAAAGGCATCATCTTAGGGATAAATGTGCACACGTACTATTTTTCATATATACAGCTAGTATCTTTCTGCATATTTAGGTACTATGTATTCCTCTACATGTTCAGCAATGTTATATTGCCTACAAGTCAAAATACAAAAGAATCATTAAAGTATGCAGTGGATTTTAAATTCTTTGTCTGATTAAGTATGACATCAAAAATAACAACAATCTGTTATGAGCGACATCACATGGAAAGTGTAATCAGTTTGTTCCATTTCTTTATTTTTCTAGAATCGTTGTTCTTTTATCAAAATTTTATCCATCAATGAAAGCATGCATGTTTCAAAAACCAGGAGCAAAACATGTCCTGTACAAAATTCAATACTGAATAGAATGCAATATATAAATTTCACAGCTTATATCAGTATTTGAATAAGGTGCTTATTTTTACCACAGCTTTGCAGATACTTTCCAGCAATAGCTGATTAAATTTATTTCATTTAAAAATTTATTCAAAGTCAGGACAAAAACTTTGCACATAGCTACGATTCAAGATGTGAAATTACAACCATGGAGGCAGCTGTTTCTGATCATTTAACAATAATGTTACCTGTACCAGATAATAGTGAAATATCTAAATGAAGCTTACAATCCTGCATTTTTTCTCAAGTTTGATGACTTATAGTTTCTTGCTCCTCCTAAGTGATTCTCTTACAGTATGAATAAAGACTTGGATTGTACCACTGCAAATCTTACCTAAAAGAACTGGTGGCACAGCTCACCAATGAATAACGTAACAGTTGATACTAAAACCAAGTACCAGTAAACCTAATTAATCTTACTCAGCCTTTACCTAAAGGGGAAGATAATTGAAGGTATTTTGAGTAGGATCAGATGGAAAGAAGAAAACCTTTTTTTTGGAGAACAAATTATTTATGGACCCTTAAAATCAACTATGTATGAATAAATTTACACCCACCAGAATGGATCCACATTTCAAAATCGAGGAAGCACAGACGCTTCATTTATTAAATGTTTATGAAACATGTTAACACATTGCACATTGAAAAGTGGCAATGATTTGTATGAGTACTACCCGTGTACTACACCCACTGAAGCAAGATGATAAGATGCATATTTTTAATTGGAAACATCTATCAAAACAATGCATTTTTCAGGAGATCTAATTTATAATAATTTCAGGAAGCTTCAATCTACAAGTAGAGCACTTCAGTTATGATTTCTCAGCATTCTCCATGTTCACAAACAAATTCTCTTCAAATTTTATGTTAAAACTAAAGTATCTCACTGAGACAAAAAAATTTACCTTTCTTCACTTCGGCAAAAAGACTGACTTAACAAAACATTCATTGTTTTTCCCCAATTATACATTCTGTAATTGCCTCAGTTAGCAGCTCTGTCACTGCCTTCAAGCATAAGTTTTTGGGAAGCATGCCTGCCTGAGCAGGGCAAAGAGAAGGGAACGAACTTTCAGTTTCAAAAACACTTCTCTTGGGGACAGCAGCCAAATTTTAGTTTATTTTCACAAGTTACAACAATGAAAAAAATATCAGTTTCTGCAAGGTCAAAAAACCTCACTCTGCAAGCTCTTTGCAATCACACAGCAACCTAAATACTACCAAATGGAGAAAGAATAGCTGTATATTACAAAACAATTATTCTATTACCTTAAAAGGCAAAGAATTATATGCTACTGATCTAGCAGTCCATCTTGCTGGTAATTCATGAGAAAGAACACTTCAAAAATTGTTTTCAAATTATGAATTTGCTTTTTACAGTTTGTTTTAAAAGTAAATCCTCAAAAATCTTTTTAAAAGTTTTTTTAAAAAAACCTAAAGGCACCGTTCAAGCACAGTTTTGGTATTGCAGGAAACACAAATAGTTGAACAAAATAAATATTCTCTACTGTAAATAAAAAGAAAGATACCTATTTTAGTTGTAAGAGATTTATTTTTAAATCCAATGTACCTTAATAAATAATCTGCATATATAGCTGGTTCTGGCAACATCTGTTCTAGTAAATCTTCACCTTCTTTACCTTTCGATTTTAAATATTCACAAAGACATCTCCAATATAATGCATTCTCAACTGTTAAATCCTCCAGTGGAATCAGTTTTCTAAACAAAAAAAATAGGTAAACACAGAGAGATAAATAAAATAGGGTCAAAGACAATAAATGCATGGAAATAGATTATTTCTTAAGACAGACAAAAATAACTTCTCTTTCTGAGTGAGGACATGGAGTTCCCCAAGCCTCTCACTACAGTTCACTTCTCAGTATTTTAAATCAAGGCTGTTCATATCAGTTTGCAGAAAGATTCTGCTCAGCCTTTCAGACCTCTTAGAGCAACCACCCAAGTACTTTAACTCTATGAAGCATTATTATCACTGTACAAGTCTGTAAAACTGAACTGCATTAATCTGCAGAAACGCAACAACTGCATTATTTTTCAGCTTTTGTTTATGAATCATTTCTTCCATTAATACAAGACATTCACACAATATTTGAGTAGCAATCATAATATGTCAAACGCAAAAAATAACAGAACTGCTTCTCAGCATCTCTAAGCTCATTCCTCCATTTACCAGCCATAGGACCCTCACTTTTTTTATAATCAGTCTTTTCCATACTAAGCATGGCATATAATCTTTGTTTTCAGAAGCAGAACGTTAAATTGTGCATTAATTCTACCTCAAAACAGAAAAGACAGAGCATCACTGTCAGTGGTACTTCTAATTCCCTTGAATCCCATTTTACTTGCAAACTAGCAATAACAATTTTGTTTTTCTTCTAGGTCCCTCACACACATACAAAAAAAACCAAAAAACCCAGCAAAATGTAGACAAAAACTAATCATTTGACAGCTTGCTTTATTTAAAAGTAAAATTATCAGAAATCACAGACTTCAAAAATCTAAGCTGATATCATACTGATACTGCATGACCAAAGTTGTAGTCAAAAACTTCATATGAGAACAAACTTATTTTCCATAAATCAAATAACCTCATTACAAACTGAATAATTTCACTCACTTCTCAGTGAGTGAAACACTCACTAGTCTAACAGAACTTCTTAAAAAAAATAAATATCTGTTAGCCCAGTCTTTCAGAACGGAAGCCTCATTTTGTGCAGGATCAAAGTCAGACTGAGAAGTCCATAACTATATAATTTTTTCCTTTGAATGTCTTAATATATTGGCACATTTCCAAAGGTTATAAGAAAGTTATTTCACCATTATTGATGCCTTTTAAGCCAGACAGGCCTACATCTAGAGCTTTGGAGTGCAATGCATGTAGCATCTATTGATTTCAAAACATCTGTCATAAGCTTCTAGTAGAATGCAAGAGACTTCACATAATGATATTAGACATTTTCCCCCAAAACACAGAATAAGATTTTATCACTTTTTAATCAGTAACAATTTGTCATTCAAGTTTATCATCTGAGATTAGACTCCTACCATTGTTAATAATAATTCCAATCTGGTTGCCTCAAATAACTAGAGCTGTTTCTTCTCACACCTTTTTGCCTCTCAGCAATTTCCTACAACTTCTAATTTCTTGTTTTCTTTTCCCCTTCATTTTTGGATCTCTATGGATCTTAATATTCATCATCCCATCTTCTTTATAGCTTAGGAACTCAAATGCTACCAAATATTAACAGAGGAAAAGTAGCCTTTAAGATACCAACTTCTGTCAAGCTCTGTTAATGCAAGTAAAATACCTCCAAAAGAAGGCTGAAATGCAAGTCAGACAATTCCATTCTGATTGATTCTCCAAACCCATTCATGGATAACTGAACCAGACCCAAATTGTGCTGCTCAGAAAAAAGAATAGAGGGAGGCCAAAGAGAACTAGGAAATGTGTGAGAAACACAAGAACCATTACTGAGAGAGAGGAGGAACAGGAGAAAAGGAACTCTTCAGTACCACAGGTTAAAAGACAGGAAATTACAGTCGTAGAGATACACTAGAGCATTGTCTTTACTGTAAACTGTAAAGACAGTACAGGAAATAAGACGAATGAGACCCTAAGTTGTTACTCACAGAAAAGTTTGGTTTTATTTTACTGCTTCCTCTTAAATTCTAAGTGTGATTTTTGGTGTATTCAGGAAACAAGAAGTCAAAGACATTTTTCATTTTTTCCTCTTGCTTATCTGGCACAATAATTTTCAGTTGGTGAACACAGATCTTTTAAAGAAGAGAAAAGCATATCCAAAACACTTAAGTACACAAACACCTGGGAGACATCATGGCTTACAACACAATCTTCTATCACAGGTAAGAGTTACTCTGCTCCCCATTTAGATATAACTTTTAATTTTATACAAAATATTCATCTTTTGGAAATAAAAACTGATCTGCATACCTGCTGTCAAGGTTTTTACAGTTCTGTAAAAAGTCCTGAAGTGGAGATAATGAAAATATAGCATTTAGTACTGGGATGGCCACTTCTGGGCAGTTTTCCACATCCAGTCGATGAAGCAATTCTAGAATATCCCCTTCAGTGAATTGTAGCCAGGCTTGAAGCAGCTTCTTCTTTATTACCTCCCTAACAGCATCTATTAATACAGGAATTTAAATGGTTTAAAACATTACAGGTCAAAAAATACCATGTTTTCAACATACTTTCACAAACTTTTTTCTATGTAATGCTTTTTGGAAAGAAGATATATGCAGTTGCACTTGATGGTACCTTCAGAAAAAAAAACCTAGTTTGACAAGAACTATCTATGGAGCACTACTACATTTCTGAGGCAACAAATTTTTCCCTCTCCCACAAGCAATAAATAAAACAAACCTCTATCCAAAACCTGTTACGCTTAAAGACAGCTTCTCAACACTGAAAATCAACAAACCATGAACTCTTGTAGAGCAAGGAAATACTCTGGGGAAGATTGTTATACACTTGCTTTGTTTCAGGCATTTAGGAATTGGCCACTTTTGGAGGCAGGACACTACTGTACAGATCTTTAGTCTGAACTGCTACACAGAATTCAAGTGTTAATTCAATTATTCAACTGAATAATGGAATTTACACAAAGATACTTTAAATCCCTCCTCCCCATCGCCACAATGAACAAGTAGTTTGTGGATCAGTAGAGTACTTTTTAATGAAGAAAAAAGTATTTATGGGAACACCTAGAATATGTATATCGTTAATACATACACAAAGATTCAAGCAGGGAAGTAGAAATTCTGGTGGAAGTGGAAACATAGTAACTAGCAAGTGACACAAGTATGCTCCTATGACCTTTCGAAAACATCAAAGACAAGGGAAACAATGAAGTCCACATTGACAACTTTCATATTTTCTCTTACATGTAACTTTTGATAATAAAAGACAGAGCTTAAATACAGTCTAGAGTTCAAGAGCTGTAAAAAGGCCTAGAAAGAGCTAAATTAATGTCCCAAGAATAAGAAACCTCTCCAAGAAGGTGAAAATCATAAACTAGTAGAAGGTAGTAGAATGAAAGAGAGAGTGGAGAATTGACAGCTGAATGCATCCTGAAAAGTAGAAATAAGCAGAATCTGGATTATGTCTTCTATGTCTTGTTTAATTATAAACCTTTGTTCTGAAGTAGATATGGAAAAACATCCAAAATTTAAACCTAGCAACCTTGAACAAGTAGGTTCCTTTCATGTTGGCTTGGGAGTTACTCAAGCAAATTCATTAAAGATACACATACTCAAGGTTATAGAATTCAAAAAACAGATCAAACTGAGGGATCACTAGTGAATGTGTTTATAAACACAGCTGATTTGGAACATCAACCTCTTTTGCTCAAAGAATATATGATATCAATGGTATCAGTGAGGCTACGTACCCTGGCAGATATTTTCCCTTGTGATTCTATGTGTCAAGAAAAAGAGCAAGTCCTCAATAGCTGGGATGAAGAATCATCCTAGGGAAGAGATAAGGCACCAACAGAGAAGACATCTCCTCTGCATCACAAAAGAATACAGTTCTTTATGTTGAACACCTCAATGCCACTAAATTATAGGCCACGTAGAAAGGTTGTACCTTCTCAGTACTGGAATACAACAAATCCTTGTTCCTGACAAAGGAAGAACCACAGGAAAAAAATAGTGAAGGTAGCGTCCCCCCCCAGTTTTGAAAGATTACTGAGCCAGAAATGCATTCACCCTAAGACAACAGAATTGTCTGCCAAGACCAAGTATTATAGGCAGGTGGTGGAGTGCTGTGTGAGGGGAAGCAGCCAGCAGAGAAGCAGCAGCTTGTTAGATCAAACAGTGAACCAGTACACTGATAAGAAATACTAATTCAGAATATAGGTTTTTCAGTGCTGGACTTCAAAAAGAAATCCTGATAAACTTCATTAGACTACTATAGAACAGTTCAGCGTAGGTGGGGAAAAAAGTTAATTAACATTTATTATACAGGAGGACTTCTTTTTAAGTGTAGTTCTATAGAGCATAGGAAAGCACTAAGCTGGATCCTCTCTTGCTTTCCTGTAACAAACAAGCTAACGTGATCTCCAACTAGCCAAAAAAGAAAGGTATAAAAAACCCACATGCACATATGACATGCCTTTAAGAGCTCCAGTTACCAGTGAACTCAGTACATTTTCTTGTTCTAAATGAATATCTGTATAGGTCACATTTCTCACAGTTCACAAGCAGCACATCACTAAGCAAGGAAAATTCTCAAGAGCAAAATTCAACAGGGGTGGCAGCTTTTACTGTGAAATTCATGTATACAATTGCTATTGTTGGAAAAAAAAGCCACGTTCTATGTAGGCAGGTCAAAATTGTCTCACTTTGATACATGTGACCTTTTGATGTGTTGGCAACACCACCACACAATTATGGGTGCATTCTGAATGGCTTTTTATATAAAAATGATACAGTACAGAATACATCAAAAAGAATAAAGCTGCTTCATGATGAAATGAATAAGGGTCAATCAAAAATTAAAAAAAAAAAATCAAGCTTGTTAAATAAAAAACTAACCAGCTAAGATTTCTCTCTGAAAGCATATAGGAAGCATTTTCAAACAATTATCAAACTGATATTGTTTACATTTCAGTTCTTTAATGTATTTGTTAGTTGCAAAAATATATGTAATGAAATACATTTAAAAATACACTGAATTAAATAATTACATTTTTCTACTTCTGTGTTTGATTACATTGTTGTTTTTTAATTTTAATAGCATTTGGTCCTGTTTTAGAGCTCAGTAGACTTCATATTTTTTGGAAGTGCAATCCTTATCTGGTTTGTCCACTATAAGGGGACTGGAAAACCAAAGCAGCAAGCAGAATTTTTGTGGTTAAGCATTTCCTGATACCTCATGACTCCCTTTAAGCTCCTTATTAGTGCCATCACAGCTTCCACATAAATCACCCCAAAACATTAGGAGGAATTTTCTCAAACATTTTGTTAAGGTGTTGAGAAAGATGAGCTCTTACCAGATCTGTCATTAAGTCCTTGTTGCAACAATTTTACTCTCTGTGCTATTGAGAGAGCTCTCATGTGAACTTTTTCTGCCAAAACCTGTAAAAGAATTAATACATTAAAATACATATTTCTACAAATGATAAAAGCTAAATTCAGTAAATCTCAGTTTTATCCATCTACAGAAATCTTAAGTCAATAGAAGTCTGTAACACCGATACCATCAGCATCCTACCAATATCCTAACAAGCAGAATAAAGAATGAAGTTAACAAATAACTTTGAAGCTTGGCAGCTGCGCTGGAATACACCACCTGGATATGAAAACTATTCTTTCTTTAAAGCTCCAAGAGAAATTAATATCTGCAATTACATGGCTGAAGTATGTACTTTTCTTAAAGCCTAACACAGTTACTCAGTTAAAAAACAGAATTTAATTTCAGGTAAAATCAGAACAGAAGAAGGTTCTGTATGAAAAAATTGAATATTTTATTTTAAAATCTTGTCCAAGATGCCTGCACAAGGCATGGTAGCATACCTTCTTGCCTTAACCCCTACATGTAAACATAAGTTATGGTTGATACTTCTCAAAATTGGAATACCAAAAATAGCATTTTTTTTACACTAGTATTGCTGTGATCCTAACTTTACTTAATTATCTATCTAATAATAGAGAAGAAAAAACACTTCACAAACATCACAAAGTGCATAGATAGAAAGCCACAGATTGAATACATAATTTATACTTTTCCTGCCTGATCCTAAAGAGCCAAATTCTATCAAAAAAAAGTAATTTCTATCAGGCAAGTTCTGCAGTCAAGTTCAGCAGTTTTAACTTGAAAACTTGTATTAAACTATTTTCCCTCAAAGTTATGTTAAGTGAAAGTAAATTATTTAAATATTCTTAGTGTTTAACCAGTGAAATAATAAAACATTTAAATATTTTTTCCTAAGTCAGTCTTTGAAATTAATATTAAGTGATCCAATTTACCTCATATGCCAGCTTCCTGACAGCTTCCTTTACATCCATAGCACGGCCTACAATTTTTGGCAAAGTCCTTGCTGATGGAGCAATACATGACAGCACTGCACGTCTCACTTCTGAATTTGAATCATTTTCAAGCAATATATTGTAAACTGAAAGTAAAATAGTTATAATAATATTTTCATAAGAGTTTGAAACATTATAGAGAAACAAAAAAAAATTAAAATCAGCAGCTGTTATTAAAACCCCTCCTCACCTCTGCATAGCTCATACAAATTTAGGGAATAGTCACAACCACAAGGATTTATGGCAATTACGTGCTGAGCTACGATCTCAAAAGAAATTCAGCTATGAAAATTATATTTGCCATATCCTAATTAGGATCTTCAGTTAATAACTCCAAAAATTGTTACTCTAGATCCCACCTATAAATAAGCACTTTGTCACTTACTGGAATAAAACAAATGCTTTCAAATGTTGGCTGTTTAAGACCTCTATTCACTGGCTATACATTATCATTACTTTTGAGGTGGATCCTCAAATTTTCCTATAAACAGAAAACTGCAATCTCCATTAAGCCTACCAAAACTCAAATAGTAAATCTCTCACATAATCCTCTTCCGTTATATTTTTGACCTTTCTTCAAAATTAAGAGCAAGAACAAAAAGAATTTCTTCAGAGAACACTTGAATTCATCTTCTTGCTCTGAGACAGTGATTGACTAGGAAATTTACATGCTCCTAAATAAGCAACTTATAAACAAACACTTAGAAAATTTAATTTCAAAGAAGATACCTTAACAACAAAAAACCCCCAAGTAACTAACTTACTCTGTTCACAAAAGGCAGTATGCAAAGTTTAATCAGGGCATAATTTACATAACACCACCTATGCTGGTACAGAGTCTGCCCACCTTGAGGCAATGGGAGTAAAGGCTTAGTCAGGAATCATACCTCACACAAAGAAACCCACACCTGGCACAAAACCAGTCCAGAAATCCAGGTCCCCAAAGTGCTGATCTCAAAGGAAGCAATCAAAAAATAAGACGAGAGTCAAAAAAACCCAGAAAAACAAAACCCAAAAAAGCATAGATCAACAATGTCAGAAACCAGTTTGCTCTCAGGGGGCAAGCAGCCATAATTGGAGACAAAAACAGTTTTTCTATTATCATCTCTACCCCTTTAAGTGCTTTTGTAGAAAATCAATTCAATTAATAGCACAAAAGGGTCCTTAGAGGGTAAGAACTATGCAAGCGTTTGGCATATCTCCACCTCAAGTCTCAAAACACCGTTATTCTCACCATCCTTCAGCTACGCTCAGTTCATAGAACAGCCTGAGCCCAATACGATTTCTGTCATTTAATCCCCAGCCGATCTCTCCTTCGAGCAGTCCGGCCTTTTCCCCCTGAACACACACAACTCTTGCATCTACAACCTCCTCTGGCAAAGAGCTCTACACTTGACAAATTAACACAAGAATATCCTCTAAGATTTGTTGATTCAATGCTACCAAAAAAGTGTTTGAAGATGTTTTAAGTAATGTAAACTAACAAATGTTTTTCCTTAAATAAAAGAAAAAACCACTACTACTTACTATTAACAACAGGACAGTTTTCATCCTTAGGATCTTGAAGTCTCGACAGAGCCAAGACAGCTTGAATTCTCACATTCGAAACTTTATCTTTAAGTCTAATCAGCATAGCTTCATTAATTTTGTCAAATAAATCATCATCAATCTGGGCATCCTCTGGCATATTTCCCAAAATCTTATTAATAAGCTGGCATGCTCGAAACCTAACCGCATGGCTGTTGACATTGTGAGACTTAGGGAAAGAAAAAAAAACAAATTATTTTTATAATCACACTTTTCTCATTTCCAACATAAAGCTATTATTATGCCCATGTAAGTAGTTAATATTCTATACAGCACATGAAATATTCACTTGTGTATTTCAAAAGCTTTTCCAATTTAAGTTTATCTTTAATAAGATTAAGAAGTCACAGAACTGGAAAACAATTATGGCCCATCACTTGTACCAGTGGCACTTTGCCTGATTAGCAATCCCTTCACAAAGGAAGAAATATGCTTACCACTCAATGCAGACTACAGTACACTAGCTAACTTACCCCTCTGCCTCCATCAAACATTAGAAAGGGAAAAAAAAAGATATTAATAATGATGACTTGGCCTGATCAATAAATTTTTCCATGTCAAAACACTAGTTTAAGAAAGTATAATTCTACTTGTGTTTTCATGCTATTGGAACTGTTGATCTTCTTTCTATGTAGCACTTACAACAGGCAGAAAGGAATAATACATAAGACAACCATACTTGTATGAAAGATGTTCTAATATTTTTACTGTATCAAAGAAACAGTATAAATTCATTTTCACAACACTTCCACAATTTCACACTTACAGTAAAGCCTACAGTGACACATCGACAGCCAAATAAGAAAAAAGTTAATGGGCCTAATCTTCTGAAATGCAGTTGTGTTACTGTGGGGTGTTATAGTGTTACTCATGAAGCACTAGCTTTGCCTTGCTTTCACTTTTTAAATTCTAGTCTGTAGGAATCATCTCGACTGCCAGCAAGTTTTCCATGGAGTTTCCACTTGTTATGTTAAAGATTTAATAAGAAGTGTTACCGTACCTCAAGCAGAAAGTTAAAAACATAATTCAGAAGCAAATTATCATCTTCTCCTTCTTCCCTACTATCCTCTTCCGCCCCTTGATAAAAGGAAGTAACAAATTTAGCCACGAAATTGATCACTTGCTCCACTGCCGGCTCCCGCCTGTAGATCACCATTGCATATTTCAGCAAGTGAACGAATTGCTCATTGAAGTCTTCCTTATCTTCAAACTGAAAAAGGTAAAAATCACACCACAACGGTTCATCTTTCACAAGCACCATGACAGAAATATAAAATAAATGGCTCTGATACTTTAAAGCTCCCATTGAGGTTTCAAAGCGCTGAAGCCCGCAGCCGGGCCCCACCGGCTGTTGTGCGCCCTTCACTGCGCGTTTGGCTTTGGCCCCACCTCGGACACATCGCCCTGACCGCCCGGCTCCCCGCTGGGCTTACACCGACCTGCTTACAGGTCCCGGGACGGCAACAGCCGCCCTCACGCGGGATTACCCCGGGTCACCCCTGCTCCTCGGGTACCCCACAGGACCCGGCTGCGGGTAAGGGCGTGCGGCTCGGCTCGGGTTGGGTTTAAGTCGCGGGGCTTTCCCGAGCTCACCGGCCTCGACGCCTGCCCCAGGGCCATCGCGGCAGGGCCCCCGCCCTGGAGGGGAAGCGGAACCCGCGCCGGGCGCCCCCCGTTCCCCTCAGCGCCGCGTACCTCGTTATAGGCGCTCTTCAACGCCACCACCAGCTTCGCGTGGTTCTGGTGAGGCTTCTGGGCCAGCTCGAAAGCCTCCTTGAGCTGCAGGGGCTTCTTTTTCTCTTTCATGGTTGCAAAGAAAGGGGCCGGCGGCGTAACGACTGCCCTGCTCGGGACTCCGGCAGCG
>VZRW01007886.1:148033-199462 GCA_013398125.1 Aegotheles bennettii | reverse complement strand
CCCTCGAGGGGGCCAGCGATTGGGGTGGCTAAACCGAAACAGCTCAGCCCGTGTCTGAAAGTAATAAAAGCCCTTTGGAGAATGGCCATCCCATGAGGCAAAAAGCGCTCAGCCGCTGTATGTAAAGTGAGATGATCCTTGCCTGGATACGCAAGTTGGAGGCCGTGTTTGGTACTGAAACACCCTCCTGGCTTGTACCAGCCGTGAGGGGCTGGGAAGGGGTGATCCGGGTAACTGACTGGCTGTTTGTGCTCCTCCAGGCTGAACCTGCCACTAGTGGAAACTTCCCCCAAATTCTCAGGAATATGGTGTGAAGCGAATGTTTTCCCACAAATCCTTTAAGTTGAGAGCAGTAATACATTGTGTATCTCACTACAAACAGGTGAGATCAGTAAGCTCAGACTCCTCAGGCGTGTTACGGGTCACGTACTGAGGGACAGGGACTGGTGCTTGGTGAGAAGCAAGGCAGGCTGGTCAGCTGAGGGGGAACACTCGAGGCATACATTAATTATAGTTACAGCATTTAAAAATGTGAAGAGAAGTAAACTGTGGACAGTAGGAACTTCAGGTATTTTATGTCTATACATCTTTGGGCTTTAAAAAAAGAAAGTGTCCAATTACCTCAAGTGACAGCCTCATTTATTAAGGACAGATGACATACCACCAAATGATGGAAGGTCAAATAGGCAGAACCCGTCCTGAAGAAGGGTCATTTTTGGCTAACAAAAACCCCAAAAAACTAACAAATAGATAAGCACTAGGGGTCAGTCTTGTTCCAGATCTCCTGATTCTTCCCAGTGTTTTTAAGCAGCAGCTTTTTATCAACAAAACAATGGAATGATTTTCTCTACAATCGTGTCAAGGATTATGGGGTATATGAGCTGTACGTGAAGAATGGAGGGCAGCAGCAGGAGAAAAAGCACTCGATTTTATAGATAAAAACAAATTTTAAAATAATGTATACTTGTGGCAGAGGTTTTTTTCTGGATGTATTGTACTACCTACCGTATGTTTGTGTGTGCTTAAAACAGTTACCTGCTTTTTAAGGGCGAGTTGTTTGGATTTTGTATTAGCTTTTAAAACATATAGCCTCCCTTTCTGCTCTTGGAGAGCAGGAAATTGATTTTATATGGACAAGTACAATAGTAACATAGGTCTTATAAGTTAACTTTTTTCTAAAAGTTTTTATTTTATGTTGGAGAAATACTGACTCCACAAAACCACCACAACCAACAGCAAATCCTCATTCAGTTGGCTTTTCTGTAAGGTTACAATTTGTAGCCATCTATTTAAGGTATTTTTACTGGATATCTCAACTGTTTTCCATTACAGGAGTCTGTGGATAACAGAATGGAAACAGGAAGGGAAGGGCAGGTAAAACTTTCACACAGAATCACAGAATGTTAGGGGTTGGAAGGGACCTTGAAAGATCATCCAGTCCAACCCCCGTGCCAGAGCAGGACAAAACTTTGTGATTCTTGTGGCTTTACAACCCCGGGACTTTTATTTTAAGTGAAACTAATAGTGCAAACTGAATTATTTTTGATTCACATATGTTTGGCAGCTTACTTGTGCCTACTTGCATCTCAGGTCTACAGATGAGGATTTTCTGTGGTGAATGCCTGGCAGTCCCTCATGATGGATTTCATTCAGGATGTGAGATTTATTTCTTCCAGTCTGCTTTAAATATTTCCTCTAGGCCTTGTGTTTCTAAGTAGAAATAGAAGTCAGGCTTCTGTTATGACAAATTGCAGTCTAACCTGGTTAGACATGCTGGCTCCCAGGTAAATAAATCACAGGGGTTCAGGTTCCCAGTATCGTGACTGGTATTCCATGTGGAGGTATGTAACATGCTGATGTAGGATCACAAATGTTGGCCATTCAGACTTTGTTCCATGTGGAGTGTAACAGTCTCCCTGTGATGCCAGATACTTTGTTCAACTGACAGGTGTTTGCTGTCATAGTTTTTACAGATTATGTTTCAGGGCCTTGACTGCACTAGTAAGCCTTAATGGCCCCTGGCCAGCCTCACCTGGGACCTCCAGCCACACCCCTTGCCCATGGGCCTGGGAACCCCATTTCAGCTCAGACCTGGGTCTTGAGTCCTGTTCTGAGCTAACTCTCGGGACTGCTTCCCGAGGGACAGATACTATGACAGACTGGGAGGGCAAGGACCTCACCAGCAGCACAAGCCCAGAGGTCATGGCCAGCGGGTTTCACAGTTCTGTATGAAAAGGAAAGGAATGATGAAATTCAGACCCTTGGATGGTGCTCTGGAGGGAAATGTGCTCCAGTAATTCAAGACTTTTTCCTTGTCTTTTGAAATAGTGACCTTATCCACTATGCTATGGCCTACTTCTGGTTGCCTTTCTCTACTTCTGATCGACTGTTCTGAATCCTTTCTCTCTCTTTTCTCAGTCCTGTTGTGTGAGTAAATACACAGTTCCACAGGGTAAGCCAAACTTGCTGCATGCCAGTTACTTGATGGTAATTTTAGATGTAGGTCACTGGGTAAAAAACAGGTGAGAAAAGGGAAGTTGTTGCTATCCTATTTTGTAGGTGTTCAAGAGCTTTTATAACTGATGCATCTCGTTGGTTCCAGTTTCTGTATTAAAAATATAAGCACAGTAATATTTCATCCATAGCTGGGACATCACTATGCAGTAGTAATTAAAGGTTCTGTTCACCACATTCCTCCAAAACTTGTGTATATGTAAGTCAACTATAAAATTGTATATACATTTTTGAATAGTCTCAGTCAATAAGGAAATCAGTAGAACTTCTGGTGGTTTTTGAATTGGACTCTAAAATCCTGTTTGCTTTGTGAGGTGAGAAGAAGGAAGAAATGAAAATTATAAAGCAGTTATATACAACATTATATATGTATATATATATACACGTGTAATTACCCAAGATGTACAGTAGCAGAACCACTTTTTACTTGTCCTTTTTCTTGCATTCAATCCCAAAACAAGCTTTATTGTAAGTAGGATGGTGAATTAGGTGAGCAGGATAGCTGTTGTTACAAGTATTCTGACTACTTTTTTCATATTTGTTTCCTTTTTTTTTTCTCCTCTGTAAGATGGAAAAGATAGTCCCCGATTTCTATATTCTGGGGTCAAAAAGCTACTCTGGGACCAAAATAAATTTAAGTGGAGATCAGTAATGAGGATAGTGATTTATGAACTATATTAGAATCTCACTTAGGGATGCATCTTCCTTTACTGAGACGCTAACCTGAGAAGTTTTAAATCCATTTTATTGATACGGCTTTGTCACTTGAAACATAACATGACAGTTAATGACTGACTGTATTGTTCTGCCATTTTCTTATACAGGTTATATTGGACTGCAAACCAGCAGTAGAGTATGATCTGGAGGTTCAGTTTAATTTTGCCCTCGTGTATTAAATAAATGAAAAAATAAATACCACTGGCTTCTGTTGTACTGGTATTCAAACAAAGAGTGGAAGAATTGGGCTCTGTATTAGTTGTGTTTTGGGAAAGCTGTTTGTAAAATGTTAAACAAAGGTGCAAACTTATGTATTAAACATTTGCAACAGAAATATCTTCTTTATGTCCTGGAATTTGGGGTGTGTGAAACTTTTAATAGTAGCTAGTCTGAAGATTTCACACGCTGTGTAGTCTGCATATCCAACAAGCAGGAAGTACCAAAAATGGAAGGCTTATGGTCTTTTACTCATATATGACTTGTTTTTACTAATAAAAAGGACATTAGTTGATGCATCTGAGCAGTAAAGCTATAAACCTGTGTAAAGTTACTCATAGGTGTAAAAGGACTGTAGTGACATGACCACCTTCCCTCATAATTTACTTAAAATTAGTGCATCAATAGTAATTCAAGCAGAAGTGTGTGTTTTCTGTTTAGACTTTCCATTTTTAACTCTTTGCCATATACTGCCCCAAGTTCACGAACATTCTGTAATTTACATATTTGTCCATGTGGTTCTTGCAAAACCGACATTTGTACAGTACACACTGAATTATGCTTTGTAACGTCCTTGCTTTGTCATTTTATCTACAGGTGATCCCTAGATCAATTAGAAGAAAAACCTGACAGGTGACATTCTCATTGAAAAGCTCTGGCATCACCTGCTGAAATTCTGTTATTGAAACCAAGTGGGGGTTTTGAGTAGTGGAACTAACGAACCTGAGTCACCTATGACTTTATGTTGTGTGGTTGCATTTTCTTGTGCATGAGATCTGATTGAACCTTCTCCAGAGTTTGAAGTATTGACTGACAAGTCCTGTCTGGGCTCAGAGTACATTACCAGGGACAAATTATGTTCTGCTAAAACACCATCTTGTACCAAAGCCTCAAGTTTTTTCCTTCTAATGCCCCAAAATACATAAACAGCCTGCTTGGAAACATTTTACTCATTTCCCAGTGTACCTGAAGATTTTTGCTCCTCTGCTCTGTCTATGCCTGTGTGTCTCAAGTCTGTCCAGCTGTGCATTCAGGCCCAGTGTGTCCTCTGCTGTTCAGTAGAAAAAACATGAATGTTACTCTCTGTCTAATAGGGAGATAATACAGGTAACTTATCATAAGTACTTTTAAAACCTTTCACATTTTTCTTGATTTGCTTTCTATTTATTTTATTCCCTCCCAGCAATTAAAGGGTTTGATTTCTCTGTCCCAAGGTCTTCTCACATCTTCTCACTCCTCCTTCTACCCACTGCCTGCGCCTGCTTCTTCTTCTGCTCTAATCTTTTTCCTCTTGGAGCGTTTATTCTTAACACTCTTTCTGCCCTCACCGAGGATGTCCTTTTTTCCTTCTGCCCTGCCCTCAGCTGACACCGATAGTCCTTCCCAGGTCTGATAGTCCCGAGGAAGCTCTTCTTCAAACCCACCACTAGCAAAGTGGAAGCTTCTTGTCTTCTCCTCCTTCCACTTTCTCTGCTAGACTTGTTTAAACATGTCCACTAACCTTTTTCTTCTCATGTAACACTTTACTGAAGCATTCTTCTTTTAAAATCTGATTATCTTAATAGCTTGCCTGCTTTGTGCCTTTTTTTCTGCCTTTTCTGTCCTTATATTTATTTTTGCATGTACAAGCCTGATATCTTTGAAGAGAGGGAATGGCTTGCAGGTTAAAAAAAAAAATAAATTACCTGTAACATTGTCAGTTTTCTGTTGGCACCTTTCCAATGCCTTTACAACATTATATAGGACTGGCCAGTCCCTCTGAGCCAGGCAGGCGGCCGGGCCGTGACACCGCGCCGGGGCTGGGCTGTGCTGGGGGTGCCTCCCAGCAGGACTCCTCTGTGCCGCTTCGAGCAGAGCAGCGAAAATCGATCAAGGTTTATTTTCATCACTTTATTGGTCCATCCGGGCCTAGAGAGTATTGTTCATGAAAGGCGCCAACACCGTCCTCTCCGGTGGCCTCCGCAAGCCTCTGGCAGCCCAAGAAGGCAACATGATTTAATCTGCCGGCGGTGCCCGCGGCGGATCCCCAGCAGGGTCCGTGCTACCGCCTGCGCTCGGCGGCTCCCCCGGACACCCCGCACCGCCCAGCCGCTGGCGCCTCCTCCTGGCGGGAGCTCCACCGTTTGAAGAGAAGGGGAGGGAAAACAATCCCGGTCGGGATGCCTGCACATGCTGCTCTCTGCCTCCTCGCCTGGGCGTTCTGAAGGACTGGGGCACCTGCTCGGAAGGGCGAGCGGCGGCGGCTGGAGCTCGCCGTGCCTGGGGCCGGAGTTCCTCCCGCGCTGCGGGGCTGGGTGCGGGCCGGGGCGGGACCGCGCTGCCCGAGCAGGCTCGGTTGAAATTCCAGCCTGATGGCCTCTGGCATAAACAATATTCACCAGTCCGGCACTGGCTGTGGGTCACAAGCGGGTCGGAGCCGCTCGGGTGAGGGATGCGACCAGGACACGCACGTGAGGATGTGCAAGAAGATCGCCCAGCTCACCAAGGTGAGACCCGGCTGGAGCCCTCCCGGGGGCGGCGGGGCTGTCCCGGGGCTGCCTCGGGTGGCACCTGTCCGAGGGGAGGGAGGGGAGGCGGGCGGTCCCCGCAAACACGGGTGTGCACAGACCTGCCCCGGACAGTCCCCGCGGGTGCGGGAGCACCGGCCCGAGCGGGGGTGCCTCTGGCCCGCGGGCGCACAGAAACCGCTCCATCAGCACGGCGAGAAGAGCTCCTTGGCCCGGGTGCGGCTCGGAGGGACGGGCGGGCCCGGCTTTCTTCCTGAACGAGGGATTTATTTGTGGTTTGTAGGTTCTGGAGCGCTGTTGTTGCAGAGCCGCAGCCGAACCGCGGTACGATGTGACTTGTCCTGCATTTGGTTGTTCCCGATGCGCATGAGTAGAGAGACTCCGAATGACCTTCGCGACAGGCAGGAGCTGGGGAGCAGGCAGCATTAAATCTCGTAGCACGTCGTAGTAAAACTTTCAGTCGATACTGAGCTACACTACAAAATATTTTTAACGTTTTCCACACCAGGTTAAGAAATGAGAGAACCTGTAGGAGGTGCCAGTTGTCTTTTCAGCTGTTTTTATGCT
The DNA here is from genome assembly GCA_013398125.1 of Aegotheles bennettii. NCBI lineage: Eukaryota > Metazoa > Chordata > Aves > Caprimulgiformes > Aegothelidae > Aegotheles > Aegotheles bennettii. The sequence goes on along the minus strand of VZRW01007886.1, from coordinate 192,941 downwards.
GCATCTTTGTCGGTGAGAAAAATCTTGTTTCCTACCCTTGGTTACTAATCCAGCTTTTACGTGTTCTGAAGCCTCCCCGCAATTGGTACAGACGTGGTAGCAATGAAAAACACTGGCAGTGAAAAAATACCGGCTAAAAATGCAGCTCAAACAATAGGGAGGCATTACCATGTTCATGTGAGAATGGCTTGCGAGTTACAGTGCCATTATTCTCATCTAATGGCAACTGTATGTGATAAGCTGTATCATATGTTATGTGTGAGTATACACACAAGTGCTACCTATATTTACACATATACTGGCTATATTATGCTGTTCCAGGGTTCGGGGATTCCAAATTGAGAGCGAGGAGGCAAAACGTGTGCCAAGCCAGAACTTTATGAATTATAACACACACACACAGAGTTAAGGTTACAAACTATACAAGGTTAGAGTTTATCTTACCAACCCCAGTAGATGTTCAACGATGACCAAGAGGCCAGCTCTAGCAGTCATTGCGAGGCATGGGGGGAGGCAGCAGGCTCCACCGCAGCGGGCGTCCCCACAGAGGCAACATGGTCCTCGGTCGTCTGTCCTGTCTCTCTCCCAGTTCCCCAATGTCCGAGCCTTTATATGCTCATTCTGACCCAGGGGGGCCCCTCCTCAGCCAGGAGGAGAAGCTACAGGGCACTATGCCCCCCATGTGCATCTATGGGGAATTTCCACAGTTTTCCAATTACACCTTTACTTCCCACGATCCTGCAATTATCTGTTTGCTTCCCACAGCGCTCACCCCTTGTTTCTTCTCAGAGTGTCCTTGAGCTCCAGATACAGGCGTGTTTTCGATGTTGCAGCTGTGTTTGTCTCTGCCTGGGATGTTAAAAAGTTGGACTTTCGGAGTTAGGCCATCGTGGACCATTTCTCGAGTATCAGACTCGCCTGACACATATACTTACTGTGATGGATCAACACTTACTCTACCGGTGCTTTGATTATATGTTTGCATAATAGACTTTGTACACAATCTGATCCCCACATTACTCTTTAAGGTATATTTTCATTCTGTAGTAATTGAAGGAAAACTACACAAATAGACAATTTTTTAATTAATTTGAACACAGATATGTTCGAGCAATTAAGTCTGTAAAAATTCTTAGACAGAAGCACTTTCTGTTTACTGATAACATTCCTGATTCCTCAGCCACAGTGAAATGCCATTAAAGATGACCATAAATTAGATTAAGATGTCCTAAGTTGTTCCTTTGTTTTCTGTTTGGTTCTCACTTGCTATCTGTATTCAATTTTGCACACTAAGTAAAATTTATCCATAAGTATTACTCAAGAAAACCATAGTATTACATTTTCTAATAGAGCAACAATAGCTGGGTCTCTATTAATTGATAGCTGATATTAACAAGAGTTGACAGCTCTGTCTTTCTGGGTGATCCATTACTCAACAGCAGACATAGAGTGTACTGGTGAGATCTGTGCAAAGAAACACTTATTCAAAATGTTAAACTTTTCCCCCTGGATACTTCTTCTTTTGGCCTAGGAACTTTGAGAACTCCCTTTCGAATCACTGTTTTCTTGACTATATTACAGTCAGGATAATTACAATAAAATCTCTCCTAACTTTAAATTGCCTTCAGTGTTTTCCTTTCACATTTCTAACCTAGTGTGCTGTCTGTTGATACACAGCTGCAGCTTCCTGTCCCTGCAATGTTAGATTTTCATTGATGGGGACATAATGATCTAATTTCTCATCCATTCCCCAATGTGCCAGGAGAAATGAATACAAAATGTTTAAATTAGGTGTAGCATACAGAGCTTGACTTACATGCTGTTTCTTTATTGCATAGTCAGTAGTGGCCTCCTCCTGCTCTCAGAGGCAAAGGGGGAGTGTGGAAGGGCATCAACAAGAGAACCAAACTGAGTGAGATGACCGAGTTTCCATTGCTGCATGAAGTGCTGATTACATTGTAAGGCATGGGTTTGGTACGGGGAATCCCCATAGGTAATCAGGACAGAGGGATCCTAAAAGCTGCTCCCATTCTGCTGCTATTTCTGCTTTTGGAGAGGCAGGATATACTAAGTTTTCATAGCTCCAGTTGTGCATTATTCTGTTCTGTATCTTTTGGCCATAGTGGCAAAAATATAAACATTTATAAATATTTTGCTTGTTTGGGGCAGCAAACTACTTCTTTTGGTAGCCCGTTTATCAGTATTTTTGGATGCCTGGCTCTTCTCACAAAAGCTGACTTTTCCCACGGTTGCCATGTAGAACCTACATGTTTTTCCACACTGAGGTATTGCAATGAGCAAAACCAGTGAGCGTGTTTGTCAGCCCAGCCAGGCTGTTTGTTCTGTTCTGCCTCCCCTCTTTCCCCAGTAGCAAGGTGGCCTTTGCATTTCAAGGCAGAAGTGGCCATAGATCCTCGTTTACCATGAGACATCTGCCTGCCCACATTTGAGGTACACTAATGAAAGCATGGCAGGGCTGTATTATTCATTGTGCAGTTTAGGTTTTTCTTTTAAAGCCTCAGCTCACAGTGCTAAATGAATATGTGTGACAACCAGGTTTTGCTTGAAATATACGTATGTATATATATATTTAAGGGTATATTAAAAAGTACAAACTGATTTTTTTTGTTCCCAGGGATGTAGGTAAGAAGTTTTAAAGCCCTGGTAAGATTAATGAGTTTGGATGAAAGCTGTCTATGCCTTCTGAATTTTGACCTTAAAAACAGGTAACATTGCAGCTATTTCCAGAGAAGCTATGCTTTGATTTATGAACTTAGGGAAATTAAAACAGAAACATTCTGCCTGCAAATGGGAATGTCCATCTGTAGTTGTCATTCACATATATGAATCACACATTTAGTTGGTAAGTACCTTTCTTCAACACTGGTGCGTTCAAATTAATAGAGGTTTGAATTAGTGTATTCTTATTATTGTAGCAGAATGCGTGACTTTGTACCAGTAATTAAGTTTAGACTTCTCCATCAGACATGGGACACTTGGCAGGCTTTTTTGTGTTTTCCAGTTCTTTGTATTTTTAATCCATTTAGCAATAACGTAGAGTTTAAAATGCATGGTGACTTTTATAAAACACTTTGGGTGCCCTGCTGCCTTCAAGCTATGGATTCCTAACATCCATTGGCTATTGCAGGATTTTTCATGTGCTAGTGGATTCTCAGGACAGTCCTTTTTACTTGAGATAGGATGAGAAATGCAAATGAACTTCTGAAGAGGAGGAGGATCAGCTTTTACTGAGAAGGCAGCTGGGGCAGGGCTGGCACGAACTAGATACTCTGCAGATATCCAGGTTATTCAGGCTTCTTTTCAGACCTATGCCAGTGGGGCAACTCAAAACCTTCTGGACTGCAGTTCTGGAACTAAGCCTGGTATGAATAACTAGGATAGTGACATTAGCTGGTGATCAGAGAGAAGCCACAAAACGGTTCTGTTTTCTTCTTGAAGGCAAATTCCTTGATAGCAATGGAAGAATGTTTTTAATGAGTGTAATTACTCTCAAACTCATTTTCCCTGGGGGTTCATCTGATTCTATATTGGGAATACGGGAACCTTGTTGTAAGAAACAGATCTTAAATTGCAGTATTTCTGGTCAAGTAGATTGTTAGTCAAAAAATCCAAAAGTCTGGCAAGAATTTTGTGTGTGTATGTATGTTGGAAACTGTGAGTCTTGACAAAGGAAGAGAGTGCTGATGCAGGGAAAACTTAATTGCTGGTAAAACACAATTAAGAACCCTTTTTTTTTCCTTCAGGGGAAAGAAATGTCGTAGGGAAGCAAGTGTGTTCCTCTTCTAGAAGCAGCAGCATAGGCAAATGTTCCCTAATGACTCTATGTGGAGCAGCTGAAAATGTTACACACTCCGGCTGCTTATCACCACCAGTCACCAGGTTTATTGCCCCTCAGCTCAGTCAGCACAGTAGAAAACATGAACATTATTTAATAAGCTTCAGTGGAAAATCAGCCAGATAAGCAAAACCCACTTTCATGAGTTATTTAAGGAAGGATGTCGGACTTCTGCATGGAACTATATGAGATACATGGTCGTATTTAGTTCTATCAGCTTCACTCTGTGGATGGAAAATTACAAAAGAATTAGCAAATGGTGCAGTCTGTGTGTGAGGGCATAGACTGTCTACGCCACTCCAGTGTTTTCTAGCATATTATTAGATCTTTTAACCTTTACTGGTTTATTTGCCATTTAAAAAAAATGTCTGATAGGTTTAGGAATAAAATATTATCAAATTCTAATGGCTTACTGTGGAAGCACCTGTCAGCTGAGCAACTGTAATGAAGCACTCCTGTTGTCTACTCATGTTTGTAGTTGAAATACGTTGCCTTTTTCACATAGTTTAAGCTCAGTTTATTGACCTTATTTATTGTGATGTGTTGACAGTACTCAGTAACCAATGCTTACAGTGGCTCAGCTGCTTTGCAGTTAGTTGTTATGCTACCAGAGCTCTCCCGTGTGCTTGAGGCTTTTTGATCTCAGTTCTCTAGAGAGGTATTTAGTATTCTACAGAAATGAAGCAAAATGGAACAGCATAAAAACTAGGATCATGCTTTTGGAGCAACAATATTTCTCCTTCAGGCAAGGAATATGAAAACTGGTTTCCATATAGGCAAAGAGAGAGAATCTTCTCATAAAACTGGTTACGTTATGTACTAACAAGACTAACGAAGTGAGCTATCAATATCCCCATGTACTTTACTTGATTGTGTATTTGTTTTCATGATTTTTATGTACCATTTTTTATCAGGATTTCAAAGCTAGCATTGTTTTTGCCTACCAGCTGACAAAAATTAACATTTCTTAACTTGTTATCACTAAGTTTTCCTTAGAGAACTAAAAGGGAACTCCTGTATCATAAAATCCATGTGCAATGTCATGTAATTGTGTTAATCAACTAGTCAAAAGCAATATTAAAGCCACTATTTCTATTAGGAAGGAACCCAGAATCTTATTATTTGGACACCTAGAAATTGTCATTTAAATTAATTCAAGGTATAAAAATTACATCTATGGATTGGAATTACCATCTTACCGTATAAATTTGCCACTGACTATACCAAGTTTGCAGAAAACCTGACAACCTTAGTAATCAAAAACTCAAAGCTACTTTATAAGGGAAACTGCATACTAAATTAAAGTCACTTTTTCAATGAACCCCAATTATCGTTTATATGCAAAATGTTGTGCATTTTATTAATGTGTGCAATACAAGCAGTAGATAATAAAATATATAATGATCTAGCATAAAAGAAAATTGCAAGGTTATAGTTTTTTCATGTTTTGTCTTTTCTTCATGGGTAATGTATAAAAGTACCCTTTCCGGGGACACTGTAACTGTACCTCTCTCCTAACATTTTCTTTAATCAGTATGTAGATGTCAATATTTTGCAATTGAGAAAATTATACCCAAGTTAGAAGTTAATGCCAACTCAGTTTAAGACATTCTCACTTCAATATTCTAAAGCTGTGTATTTAGGCTTTTGAGCACTGCAGCATTGTGTATAGTATAGAAAATACTTTTTTCCTGTAAAGTATCCTCTTCCTTTTTCCCCAAAGTCACATCATCATTAAGAGTGTTTATGTTTTATTAAAACAGCTGTTACATTGAGGTCTGTTGCCACCTCTACAGTCAGATCTTAAAGACATTATCTGTCTCACTGTAGCAATTCACTTGTTTTTCCTGTGTGTACACAACCAGACTGTCTCTATGTGGTGCTGAGGACCACTTAACCTGTGCTTTTAGTAGGAACAGGTGGGCATGTGAGCTTTTCTTGCTGGTGCTTAAAGCCATGTGAATGTAGTTAGACCAGTGCCAAGACTGAGTTAATTTATCCTGCCTCCCAGTGGGACACAGTAGCTCAGGCTCAGCTGTGCAGGTGGAGGCTTGACATATTATTTAATGCGTATTCACTTGTCTTCCAAAGGGCTTGGAGGCAGCAGAACACATATAACCCCACTACTGAGGAAGTATTGCCTTTATTTCATAATAAGGATTTTTCAAATAGAGGTTTTTTTCTTAAGTTCATGACTTCAGCGAAATTCATCTGAAATAAGATTGTACCTTTTTAATGTAGTTGTCATTCTGAACTTTGTGTGACTTTGCTTTTAAGCAGTTAAACACAGTTTTAGCTTGAACCAGGTTACTACCAGAGCAGTCTACTGTTTTAATTGTCTTTGAAAGCTACAGCATTTGGTTGTGACTGTGAACTGACATTTAGAGGGTTGTATAAGAGCTACCTTTAGATATAAATATGAGATTGCAGTTGGCTATTTTGCTTTTTTCATTCAGGAACAGGCAACTACTAGAATTTGATAAAAGGGCTGTTAAGAACTATAGCTGATTCTTTCAAATGTTTTTACAATATCTGAATGTTTTTACAATATCTGAATGTTTTTACTAAGATGGTAATATACCTTAGCATTTCATAAAAATACTGAACTGTCTCAAAACTACAGGACAGGCACTCTTGGCAATGCACCTGTCCTTGTCCCCTGGTTTTTGAGATGAGGAATGTGTATTGGAGAACAGTCCAGCTCCCTGCCCACGTGTGCACCCAGATGTGTGACTGCAGTCAGGGTGTGGACAGGGAATACAGTCAAGTCAGAGTAGTGACATGTGCCTCTTGGTCACCCTGTGCAGTCATTCAGGGTGCATGTTCACGATATAAACATGACACTGTCAGAGACTTGTGGAGCTTAAAGCTTTACAGTTTAATGATTAAAATTTAAAAATTAAAGCATAATTTAAAATTATCATAAGCATTTGTATTTGGGCTAGGCCTTCGTCATAAGAATCATAGAATGGTTTGGGTTGGAAGAGACCTCTGAAGGTCATCTAGTCCAACCCCCCTGCCATGAGCAGGGACATCTTTAGCTAGATCAGGTTGCTCAGGGGCTGCTCTGCTTATTCAGCCCAATTTAAATTTTCCAGACTGTTCCCATTTTTTCTGACAATAGATGGTGTTAATTTTTCTTGGGTTTTGTGATCATCGGTGCAATCTCAGGAGGTGTCCAGCATATGCTTGATATGCATATGCTTAATAAGAATGCCTTCCTGAAATGGGAGTGTGAGTAGTGGCTGTATTCAGTCTAGCTCCATTTTACTGTTACAAGTATTTGGGTAAAAATTACATGGGTACAATGAGTAATGTGTATTATCATGTGGCCCTTTAACAACATAATAATACATTGATTCTGGCTCTAGGGAGGAGAGAAACTGAAAGATAAATATATTTTCAAAAACACTGTTTGCAGAGGTACTTTTGAGCCAGTAACTTGTCTCTGATGGTGCCCAGAGAGTCAGAGAAACATGGCATGCCTCTAGTGCGCTTGTGTATTCTCCCTGCTTCCAGTGATTTCTGCAAGTTTGTTCCAGAGAGTGCCAAAGTATCTTTGTACTTAATAGCCCTGCCTGGATTTTTCTACAATAGATTTGTCCAATAACTTTTTGAATCCATGTGGCCTTTTAGCATTACAGACTCCTGTGACAGGACATCCGTACTTAGTTGAATATAACTTGATATACTGTCTTTTGTTTATTTTAGCCTGCCACCTCCTAGATGTTTGGTAGCTCATATATGATCATTTGGTATATACCTTCTCCATTATGCTTTTGAATGTAAGGATGGCATGGATGAGGTTCAGTTTGAGATTAGGGTACTTTAAATTAGTATTCTTCATGTGTACTGTATGTCCAAGCTCCCAATGTTATCAGTAGAGCCTAGTAGACCAACCATTAGGAACGGAACTCAGTTGCATGAACTATCTAAAACTAATGTCATTTGAGATTTGAGCATAATGTGCCTAGTTCTGCAAAAGCAGAGTCATCTTGCAGAGCCTGTGGCATGTTTGTCAACTACTGTGTGAATGTTTCAGGTGCCTATGGCATCTTAAATGGCACCAAATGTCTGAGATTAAGCAAGTGAGTTGGGACCTTGGTGTCTACCTCAGTAAGCTGAATCAGTCTCAGGTCTCCACCAGCTTTATTGATTGGATCTCTGTTGATGGACTATAATGGGAGTTTACACAGTGAACACCTAAGTCCCAGTATTTTAATCTCTAACAAAGTTATCTTCCCTTCTTAGCTGTGTCTCTTTCAGAGTTAGAGTCATGTTTTATTGTGTTACTACTTGCATGGAAGTTTTTATCATGATTCTCGTTGCTTTTAATTATACCTATAGTCCAATTAAACTCTGCTTAAGGGGAGGGGAAACAGAACTGTGTGCTGTATGCAAGATGTGGGTGAATCATAGACTTATGGTTGTGATGGAGGTTTTTTCCTTTGTTCTGCATTTGTTGCTTAGAAGTCCCATTACATAGATGTCTGACTGCTGTCTTTGTTGTGTATTTTACAGCTCTAAGATTTCTTTCCTGACCAATTTCAGATTTTGTCAGTGTATATGAAAAATTTATATTTGCTCCTTTAAAGTACATTATATCACATTTATCTACAATGAACTTTATCTGTCCTTTTATCACTTTGTTTGGGAGGTTCTTCTGTAAGTCCTGTAGTCAACTATCGCTTTCAATATTAATTTTTCAAAATTTTAATGGATGTATTCATTAGGACAGCTGCTAGTACAGCACTCTAGAGACTCTGTTCATTACCTCTATTCTGAAAACTGACCATTCTCTCTGAGTAGAGAATATATTTAGTCCTAACAAAGTAAGAGTATGAACTTCATATTATTAGGATGAGAAAACTGCAAGGCAAGTGAAATCTCCACAGCCCCTAGAATACTGTGCTTTTCTTTTTTTGAAAGCGTATACTTAATACACTGGGAAGGAAAAAGCAACAACCCTTTTGTTAACCTAGTAGCGACAGAGGGTCTGTGAAACTTTCGCATTCCCACTGCTGGATTTGCTTACAGCAACAAAGAACTTAAATTTTGGTGCCTGCAGTAGCAGAAACTGGTATTATTAATTCATGGATACCTGAGGGGTTTGATGGTTTCTTTTCTTAATTGGCAAGGTATGAGGACTATATAAATACATCTTTTTAAATTTTAAAAATTCCTTTATCAGAATTTCACCTACAAACTACAGGAGAGTGAGAATTTGATCCAGGTATGGATTAGGAAGAAACAGGCCTCATTCTACCTGTGCTTGTCACAGATCTACGTTGAAGACAAAACCTGCAATAAACATTGTCTTTTAAATAAATTATAATATTTGTCTCCACAAAAAGACATATTTGGTTGGGAAGATATGTTTCACCTTGGGCTGTAATTAGATAAATGATTCTATAGTTTGTATTTGCAAGATTTCCAAATTCTACTGTATTTAAGATAAGGAATTACTTTGAAAAACAGGAATCAAGTGAGAACTACTTGACAAATTTGTTTGTTTACTGCATTGTAAAATTGGACAATTTTGCTTTATAATAACCTGTAACAAGATTTAAAAAGATATTTTGGGAGGATAAAGTTACAGATATATATCCAGAATCATCATTTAAAAAGACCAAAAAACCTTTGAAAGCACTGAACATGTATCTGTAATTCCAGACTTAAAGATCTTTAAAATCCTGGGATGTAATGAAATATTTTTTAAAACCTGAGTGTTCATTTGACGAACAAATTCTGTCACCACTGTATTTAGATATCATTGATAAGATGCATTAGCTTATATTTTTGATGCATAATAGAGATCAAACTTCTGGGATATAAACCTATCAAGCTCTTCTATAAGTTTTAGATATGTAACAAAAAACAGACAGCTAAATTACTGGTAAATTAAATGGAAATAAGGCCTTTTTGTTCTCTCTGTTGACACAGAATTGTTAACTTCTGTACTAAAAATTCACCTGGACTAGAATGGACAGACAGAGTGCATAGATCTAAATGTGGTTTATGTCAAACAAATCTTTTATTCTTGCATATTATCTATCTGAAACAGCTTCATAAGATGAAGTTGAACTCATCCAAGACTGCCAAAGCCAAGATTTATGGGAATATTTGAGATCTTAAGGAGTTATACAAGAATTTCACTAAGACAGAGATTGCAAAAGATTAACAGAAAGGACTTTGAAATAAAAGAATTTGGCCTTTCTGCTTGCCTACATACATGTGTGTGTTGATTTACATTGATTTATCAACAAATAAGCATAATCTTTTGTTATAGTTTGAAGTTTCGTCCGTCTCGGGAACGAACGAGTTAAACGAGTTATTCCATATCAAGCCTTCTGCTGATAAACTGAGAAGTACTGAGCTAGTTTTTTTTTCCCTTTCTCTGTGTTTGGGTTTTTGAACGGCATTCCTGAAGGGGGAGGCAGCCTGTATTAGAGAGACTTTTTTTTCTTCTTGTTTCTCTCTTCGCTCCGGGCTTCACAGCAGACCAGACGAGAGAAAGGCTCTTTCCTTCCCTGGACTCCTGGTTTCGGGATTTTGTAAATATATTTATCCTTTTTCCCTCCAATTCTCTTTGTACCTGTTCCCTTTTTCCCTGTTTTATTAAATTTGTATGGTTAGATTTTTTAGAAACCTCATAGCCGTGTGCTTTGTTTATTTTCTCCCTTTGGGGAGAAGTAAGCAATAAATTAATGTCTTAGAACAGTTCGCCCTAACTGTATAAAACCAAGACATCTTTAAAAATGTTTTCACCTAGTTCTCTGGTTTTTAATAAACATAAATTTTACCTAATTTAACTTTTACTGAAAAATAGTGTAATCCTGACAGCATTTGAATAAAGCTTAACCTGATAAATACGCTAAGAATGAATTCAATTCACCTCAGGAAGAACAAAGCAATAAAAATGTATTTCATGTAAATGTCATGCTGGCTGAAAAGATTTAGAAAATTTCTTGTTTCTTCAAAGTCCTGCATCAAAGCAGATGTGTATGGTATCTGTACGCCAGATATCTGGTTTGGTTTGTAACGTGTTGGTAAAACAACATGAAGTGGGTATACCGAAATTAAGTCAATATGAAGCAAGACGTTAATGCAGGATGCAGAGAATCCCTAGAGAACGGAGAAACAGAGGAAAATTAATCCATTTGGCCTCTGAGATTTGAAACTTGTGTCTTCCCTCTGTATGGGACTATCTCAGCTCTAAAGAGGAAGAAGGAGCTGGGAAGTTGGGTATGCAGAAGAAACAATAACAAAACAATCAGTGAAACACCTGAAAAATTAATTTCTATCACCTGATGTAGACACCTGATTGGAAAGGAAAACATTGTCCTCTGGGGGCACCTGTCTTTCTCCATTGACTAACCTAGGTTAGATGTGTAATGATAAAATGGAAGATGTTAGGCGAGATGAATCCCATCTCTTGTATGCTGGAAACATCCTTCTGAGAATGAAATGCATGTGGTTTTTCTCCTTGTTTCCTTGCAGTAAATACTAGGGGAATCCTGGTTTCCTTCTGTGGTAGCTGTGTTTCAGAACAACCAGTTTCTCTCAGAATTTCCATGTCAGAACTGAAGGAATGTTTAATATTTCTGTGACTGTCTAGGAAGACATATTTCTCGAGGTGCTGAGGAGTCACTGCTTACCACCAGAGTCATAGCAGGTGGATTTGTGACCAGTGTAAAGAGAAAGGATTAAAGCTGAGTAGATTTTATAGAACAGTTTCAGAAGAAATTTTACTAATGAACTGCATGTGAGTTTCCCAGCAGAGGAGTCTCTGTCTAGAGAGTGTGCAATAGTGTTTTTATCAACCTGTCGGATAATTCTGGGTTGCTGTAAAATCAGTACAATGTTTCCCAATACGTTCAGTTTTGGAGAACTGTACGGAGGCAGTAGCTGTTGGTAGTAACTCGAAGACTCATGTAGCACTCTCTTCATTTGAAAACAATTCTGTCTGTATTGTCAAACTGATCAATTTTAGAGCTACTTTTAAATAGCTGTTTGTCAACACAACTGTTAAGAAGTTTATAGCACATTAGCCAGCAGTATGTACACTCACAAAGTACAGATGCTGAAACAATTCTTCAGTATTTTTTCTTACAGCACATAAAGTCACAGATTCATCTTGCATAACTCCAATGTCTTAAATTAAATACCTGGAATAGGAATATAGTAGCTACATTCAGTAGGTAGTGAAAGGCATGTGTGAGGGGCTTAAATTTCATAAAGTACACAGCAACAGCCCTCTAGAAATTAAATCTCTTAAGAAGGTTCAGATACTGAGGAATCAATTTCAGCGCTCAAGCTTGAAGATTAAGTTTAAGGGCATGCATTTTCAAGTCAAAATTCTTCACTGTGGTTCTAGCCACTATTAAACAGAAGTGTGGGAGTAATAGAGAAGGGAGGCCAGTTTCTTCCATTCTTTTAGATAACTCACTTAAGGTGGTGGTGTGGTCTAATGTTCAGTGGAATTTGGTGAATCTCTATGGTGAAGTGAGACTTTAGAGGAACCCAAATTCCACCATCAGCCTGAAAACAACATAATATGAGGTAGGCAGTGATGATTTACTAGATAAATTAATAATTAAGAGTTGAAGTCTTTGAGTCACAAAGACTGGATGTTTGTCTCTGTTTTGCTGGTAGAATGAAACACAGAAATGTGACCATCAACATCTGACCTAGTTAACTGAGGAGTTGCCCAAACTAATTACTAGTCATTCTAAACCAGTGGGCAAAATTAATCTTCTCCTTGTAGTTTTTATGTCTGTCTCTTGAATAGTTGAGAAAGGTTCTGTAATGGGTTTGTGTGGCAGGGTTTTGGTAGCGGGGAACTACAGGGGTGGCTTCTGTGAGAAGCTGCTAGAAGCTTCCCCTATGTCCGACTGAACCAATCCCAACTGGCTCCAAGATGGACCCACCACTGCCAAGGCCGAGTCCATTAGATACTGTGGTAGTGCCTCTGTGATAACATATTTAAGAAGGGGGAAAATTTCCTGCACAACAGCAGCAGCAGCCAGAAAATAGGAGTGAGAATATATGAGAGAAACAACTCTGCAGACACCAAGGTCAGCAAATAAGAAAGGGGAGAAGGTGCTTCAGGCATGGAACAGATTCTCCTGCAGCCCATGATGATGTCCATGGGGAGGCAGGCTGTCCCCCTGCAGCCCATGGAGGTTAACAATGGAGCAGATATCCACCTGCAGCCTGTGGAGGAACCCTCACTGCAGTGGGTAGATGTCTGAAGGAGGCTGTGACCCTGTGGGAAGTCTGCTCTGGAACACGTTCCTGGCAGGACCTGTGGACCTGTGGAGAGAGGAGCCCACACTAGCTGGTTTGCTGGCAGGACTTGTGATCCTGTGGGGGACCCACTCTGGAGCAGTCTGTTCCTGAAGGACTGCACCCTATGGAAGGGACCCATGCTGGAGCAGTTTGTGAAGAACTGTAGCCTGTGGAAAGGATTCATGTTGGAGAAGTTCGGGAGTGACCCCATGCTGGAGCAGGGGAAGAGTGTGGGCAGTCTGCCCCCTGAGGAGGAAGGAGCAGCAGAGATGTGTGATGAACTGACAGCAACCCTTATTCTTCATCGCCCTGTGTTGCTGTGGGGAGGAGGTAGAGAATTCAGGAGTAAAGTTAAGCCCAGGAAAAAAGGGGAGGGGGAGAATGTTGACCAAACTAACTTTTGCCAGGCAATATAGCTTCTTGGAGTGCATCTTCAGTGGAGTTTTAGTTTGAGTCAGGAGTGCAAAATTTAATCCTCTTTACAAACATTCCTTTCGTTTACATCACAGAGTGATCTTGGTCCCCATGAAGTGGATGTCAGGACTTCAGGTTTCACTCTACAGATCTGCCACTACTGGTCCCCAGCACTTGCTAATGCTAAAGGCAACGTGGCCAGTAGTCCTCCTGACTGAAGTCTCAGTGAACTGGACTACAAATACTGAGGCAGTTAGCTAGAGAAGGGAGCCTATTTCATTCCTTGTATTAGAGGTCAAACTAGGGGCATGAGGTGACAACTTGTTAAGAGTACAAAAGGAAATTTCTGACAAAAGTGGAAAAAAATATTGTTTCTCACAATATTGTCTTCCTCCCCTATAAAGAAGCTTATAATTGTCCCTTCTGTTCTAGTGAAAAGCAACGCCACAAAGAAATAACAAAAAAAGATTTAGTTGTAGCAGTAATTATCTAATTCCGTTTAACACCTTGATGATATAGTAACTGAATTCATGACTACCATTCATCAGATATTTTAATTTTCTATTATTTTTCTTGTTCTGTAGGTGATATATGCCCTGAACACAAAGAATGATGAACATGAGGCTAATATACAGGCTCTGAGAGAGGCTCATGAAGAAGAAATTCAGCACATTCTTGCTGATACAAGGGAAACGATTGTCCAGTGTAAAAGCAAAGTTGAAGAAGAACAATTGCTTAGAAAACGTATTCAGGCACTTGAAATTGCAGTAGAACAACACAAGACACTAAAGGAAGAAGCCTTGGCAGAGTTGAGGTTGTTCAAGAAGCAGGTGGAAGATAGGGAGCCGAGAACAGAAGTGAACCAAGCACAGATTGTCCTTTCTACAGACACGGTAGATACCAGTGCGGGCTTTGAAAACAAGCTTCTACATTCGAATCAGGAGTCTGATGGACTGCTAAATAAATGCAAAGCATCTAGGAGAGAAAATTTAGATAAAAAAGTAAATTTAGATGAAATACGCAGCTTGGAAGGACAAGCTCTAATAAATGAGATGGAAAACCTGAAGAGTGAGAACCAGAAAGCAACCAAAGAATTTACTCAGAAAACAAACAAATTGCAAGCCTCTTATGCAAAAGAAAATGAGGCTTTGAAAAAGGTTATGCAGCAGTCTATGATAGAAACAAGGAAGAATTGTCAGCAAAGAGAAATGGAGCAAAGGAAGAGCTCAGAGGCTGAGGAATGTTTTTTGCTGCAGCAGGTAAAGAAGCTGGAGGCAGACCTAGAGGAGAAGAGCCAGAAGATAAATGAGAGGAAGAAGCATTCCCAGAAGCTGAAGGAGAGAATACAGGTAGAGTGTGAGACTGTGCTCCCTGTCTCTGCCCATAAAATTGCAAATTATCAATTCGTTAAAATTCAGGGGAGGGGGTTTTTAAATATCATATTGAGTCAGATGCTTTGTAAGCACTAAAGCAGTTTATGAGGCTTAGAAGAGAAATGGGAGGGATATAAGGTCGAGGGTTTTAAAGAAAGAGTTAAGATGATTAGTAACTCATTAGGAGAACTCTTTGAACACTAGACTTTGTATACCCTGAGGGATGAGTGAGATAAAATTCGTCTGTTGCCTGAACAGAGCTTTACCTTTCCTGCCCAGAAGCGTGAAGAGAGCAGCAAGCAGGCATCAGTGCTAGCGATAAGTATTCACAGAGTCCATTCTCTTGTCCCTTGTGGTTGCCAACACCTCAGTGCATGGCTATGAACAGGGTTAGATAAGAGACCTGAACTGGCAGATTAGGAATCAAGTGCTTTGTATTATGTGACTTGCAACAGTGGCTTGTACCAAGTGACATTTAATGAAGTGTCCTTTACACCTGTGAGGTTTTATGTGCTGAGCCATGAGACTTTCACCAGTAGTTCTCACCTCACACTTTGCCAGTCTGGCCTAGCTGGTGTGTATCTCACACGTTTGCAGCACAGCTCTGCTTAATTGCATCATGTGCCAGATGCAGTTTTAGAGGTTGCAAAACAGCTGCATTTGGTACATAGGCTCGGGATGTGGGAGGGACACTGACGAACTGCGCTGAAGCCGAAGCACCCAGCCATGCTCTGTGCTTAACAGTTCCACTTCCTTCTAATACTGTTGGTCCTTCCCATCACATAAACTCACCTACCAGACCTGTCCCCAGGCCTATGACAGCAATCTTGCATATTAGATAAGAAAACACCCTGAAGGTTTAGACTTGGAGTCTCCATTTCAGAATAACAATAATTACTTCCTGATGGGAAAGAAGATTTAGCTTCTTTAGAGTCAGAGAACCCCAAAATCCTGTAGAGAGCAGAAGGTCACCCCAGTCAGCTGTGTTCCTCCAAGACAACTCTGACACTTTTCACCATCCGCCCTCACATCTTGCCTGGCAGTACCATTTTGCTGATGGTGCAGAGTTCTGGGCCTCTTTGACAGTGTTCTTTGGAGTTCAGCATTCAATACAATCACTGCCTTTTTGTTTCACAAGATCAGAGGGTGAATTGAATATACCTTCCCCAATGTTATTCATACTCCATTCTCTCAGTGTGTAGAGCTGTAGCAGAACAACTTCTATCTTCTGCAGAAAAGTGAAGAAGATACAATAAATGAATGGCCGAGATGCAGCTAAGACATTTTTTTAGTTTGAGTCAGGGAAATCCTTGTACTTCAGCAACTAGAAAAAAAAACAAACTAATATTCATTAGCTTTTAGGTAAGTTGTTGTGAAATTAATGGAAGTATATCCTGTTCCAAGTTTAGGATAGTCTCAGACATCTTTTATATGGCAAATCTTGATGAGTGCTCTCTTTATAATGATGTCTTCTACATCTGAGGGAATGGCTCCACATTACAAATATTCTGGCAGCAGAGACACTTTAAGGGTATGGAAGAGCAATAAATGCATTTAAACCAGCTCTGTATGTGAAAGACTTATGTCAGGGAAGTGCAGCAAGAGAGAAAATGACCATTTATTTCAGATGACAAAAAAAGAACATATGTAATAAATGTAGAAATAATGTCATGCACATTTTAGGATTTGGAAGTGTAGCTTAGGGTAACACCACAAGAAATTCTGGAATCAAAAGGTATAATGAAATAAGGAAAGGAAGATCTAAGTGTAGTCAAAGAGAGAAATACACTTCAAGAGAAGGAAATCCTGCAAAAAGCAGGTAAGATGCTCATTAATGTCATTCTGAAGTATTTTCCTTGTTAGTAGTCACTCACATTGGCAAATCCACAAGTTATTTATGCTGTTTGAAATGTAAATTTTGATACCACAAAAGATATGTAAACTATATTGAATTCCTAAAGCAAAGCTGTTAATAACGTTGATGAACTGAAACATATCACAGCTGCAGCAAATGTCTTCTACCAAACAGAGCCAGAGCAAGAGCGGCTCTGAAGATGTGCAAGACCTTCAGCAGGTGGTTAGCTCTCAAATATTCAAAGGTACTGAAAATGCACTGAGAATCAGTGTAATTTTTCTTTTAAGATTAAAGGCTTTTGGTTATTCTACAGCAGTCAGTCCTGTAAGATTCCCAGATTTCTGACCTTATTCAGTGGAACACTGACTCATGTTCATAACCTGAGGTACACGAGTTGCTGCAATGACAGCAGTGAAACTATTGACATCCTTGAGCTAGACCAGGGCAGAGTGTTCACTGTCTTCTGTAACCAAAACCTTAAAGAGAACAAGGCCCAAGATAGACTTTCTCTGTTACAGAATACTGATTTATCTTTTTTTAATTATAGAAAACTGTTCTTCTGAAAAGCCATGAAGAAATAATACCAGGAGTAAACTCAGTACAGTGAGGAATGTATGTATCCTGAGAGTTCCCTCTGCACAGTGTCTCCCCTTAAATAACTGTCCAGCCCCAAATCCTTTCCGTATTTTTTAGTTCTCCTAGAATACTGCCATGCTAGCATTCTGGAAAATTAGACCAGATATCAGAAACATAACAAAAAACAAATTGTCCTTTGTACAGAACTATTGTCCTCTCACAGAACTAAGGATGTCTTTGAGGAAGCCTGTGTGGTTGGAAGTGGGTCACACTCCCAAGCTCAAACCAGAACAGCAAAAAAAATCCCATCTCTAGACTGCAGAAGAGGCGTGCAGCCCTGCATCATCACACTTTTATTTTATTAAATAAAATAAAGCCAGTATTTTTCAGTGGAGTATATCCACCTAAATAGCATTTCCACTATAAAGTGAACTACTGTGACCCCAGAATTCTGTCCTGCTTTTGTCATATTATATAGCTACTGTGTTTTATAGACTGTGGAAACTAGCTATCCCAAAAGAGGGTATGAATAAAAGACGCATAGAACTTGCTTTGTAGAGGCAAACATCAGTCCCATAAGGAAAAGATATGTCTGAAGGAATAGTTGTTAAAACAGCTGGAAGATCTTGTAATGAAGCATAAAAAGGAAGTCAAGCCAGTCTTAAAATTTATGGAAGCTGAAAGAAAAAATGCAGAAGGTAGGAATGTTCTTCTATTTATAGATGCTCTGATTCATCTGGTTTTAATCTTATTGGTCACAGTGACATCATTTGAATTATCCTCACTGGAGGCACTTTGAATTAACATAAAATGCAAGGATTTTCTCACTATGATCTTACTGGAAAAAAAAAAAAAAAAGAAAAATAAGTCAAACTGATACATTTCTGTGAAAAGCTCCACAGGCAGGAAGGTGAATGTATCCTTGATATGATAAACTGCCTCCTTAGCAGCATTTATCCTTGCATGCTTTGCCTGTGACAGTTTGAGTGATTAATATAAGTTCCTTCCTGAAGAAAAATGTATTGTAGGTGTACTCCAATTTCTGACTTAAATTTCCATGGATTGCTGCTGTGAAATACTCAAATGCATTGATTTAATCAAAATTTTTTGTTGTTTAGGCAAAGGATCTAATTCTGCAAAGTATTGGTAAATGGATTCAGAGTGCAGGTGTTACCAATGAAATGATGACTAGTTACAAATACATACATATATATGTCCTTATTTAACTTTAGTCAGAAAGAGTGCTTATCTTCTCATGGATCCAGACAGGTTGCCTCAGCAATACCTTCTCTAAGCATGTTTTAAATGGCTGAGCTGTAATTTTTGTTCTCAGTATTCATTAGCAACAACTGGCTTAAGAGATTCTTCACAGAATTTCACTTTCATGAGAACCGTCTGTGGCCAAATCCTCTGGCTTCAGGAAATTTGTGATCTGTAGTGTTTCTGCGCAGTAGGAACCTAAATGTGAGCTGAAATCTATTCAAATGGAGAAAACCTTGAAACACGTGTTTAGTTTTATACACATGCTTTAGTGCTTAGTGAAGCTTACAACTCAGTGCACGCCCAAGTGGTTTGCCAAATCTGGGCATAAACTAAGGAGGAATTTAGTTTCTGTCTCTTAGTGTACTTATGTGTTTGTCAGACATCTAGACACAAAAAAAAATATTAGAACAGTTTGTAGAACTGGACAGACTCCTGGTCCAGTGTCCTTGAGACCCTTCTTGGTGCTAAGTATGTACTTCTAGCCATTTTTCCCAGTTTTAATGCTGCTATACCTTTCCAAGTTCAACATTTACTGGAGAATAATCAAATTGCTTGCTGACAAGCTGTGAACTCATAAAAAGTATGAAGCTTCTATCACTAAATGTTGAGCTTTATAGTAGCTTCTAGATTTTGGAGACTAGGAATTGTGTTAGGTGCTCATCAGAAGAATTCACTTCTGCCTATGAAACTGCAGGAGTTTATATATATATGCAATCTCATTTCTCAAAAAAAGAACTCGTGTGAGTAAATTCTTTTATGTGATTGTAAAAGTGCCCACATTTGATTAGTATGTGAAGATGCAGTGCTTCAAGGTACACAGTTACACTATGAAGTATAAATCTTACGAAGAGGACTTTGCCTTTTATATAGTGTATTCTTTTATGTGAGTACGTTTGTACAGGTATACTTAAAATGATGCCTGGCTGAAGTTCTTCAGGTGAGTCAGATCAAACATAAATATCAAACACCTTACATCTCAGTAAAAATGACATAATAGTAGGCATTTATTGCTTATAGATAATAAATATTATTGCTTGTAACAATCTCTTCTTAGAGATTCATATTAATGAAATCAGAAGAATCTTTTGTTAGTAAAACTTAAATAAAATTAGAATATTTTTCATTAATAATGCTATTTATATCCTCTGACGCAATTGAGACCAGTAAGAGCTGTTTGAGAAGTATTATATCTCTTTGCCAGATAGAAAAATTAAGATATAGAGAATGAAGTCTGTTGGTAGAGTTGCAGTGGGAATGATGCAAATACATGACCTTCAGGTTTTAATCATAAAGACTATTATATCCTCTCCTTTTCTTACAGACAAAAGTAAAGCTAATTTCTACCTTGTAATATTCATGTGTCTGTGTTTGATTCCATCCTTTAATTTCTAGTAAACAGTTACCCTGTTTTTAAACTGTGAAATGCTATGTATTCTCCCTTATTTAATGTGAGTTGCAAGTGAGTACTGCCTGTGCCTCTGTTTCCTAATATCATGTCATCTTCCCAATAATTATCACTTTCTTAGTTTTCAGGTACTTTCCCTGTTACCTTGAATTCTGAAGTCAGGCAGGGGGAGTTGTGAGAAGGGGCTGGACAGGATGGGGGAGGTGTTAAATTGCTATTTTTTCTGTTTCTTCTGATTAATGGTGTCTGAAAATATAGTAGAATTTTTTTATTTTTTTTTCGAGTCAGCAGATTGGCACAGATACGAAGTGCAAGCACACCAATAAGCTTGTAATATACATCACTTCAGGATATTTCTGGAAACTGCATATTCAGTCTTTCTACGATAAATGATTGCTCACAATTGTTACAAATGATTGCTAGAAGCTCTTGGTCACTGTCATGCAAGAGTCATTATCATCGATTTTTCAAAAGCTGTTTCCAGCAATAAAGTGATTAAATAGTCTTCAATTTTTTATTTTATTCTGTTTTTACTTCCTCATGGAGATTTCCTTTATGGATGCTACAAGATAGTGCTTTCTTTGATTCTTCCACTAATTGCCCAGTAGTTAGTCATCTGGCTATTTATATGGTCAATGAATATTAATGTTTTTTTTCAGATTTTGTGGGTGACTCTTGCACACTAAGTTATTTTTGAACACTAATATCACTCAAGGCAAAAGAGTCTGACTCTTCAAGCTGTACAGTTTTCCACCTCAGGGGAAGCTTTCAGTAGAAGATTAGGATTATGTGAGCTGTATTGTCTAACACTAGTATCAGAAAGAACCAAGCCAAATTGTTAACAATTCTTTGATTGAATAATACATGAGTGACATTAAAAGACAGGAGCATTTCTTACTGTGTAAACAGTAGCATGTAGGTTAATGTAGAAGAAATGTTGTTTGTTTTTCATGCTGCACGTTTTGCCCCAGCTATTGCATGCTCTTTTCCTTCCCCATCCCCCCCCTTTTTTTTTCTTTTTCTTTAGGAGCTCCAGACACATCTAGAAGAATTTAAAAGAAAATCTGAGTGTGAACTAAGAGAACTAGAGAAAGAGAAAGAAGTCCTAACTGGGAAACTTCAAAGCTCTTCACTTGAGGTAAACTGGCCATAAATGTAACCCAGTAATAAAAGAGCTCTTAATTTTTCCTCTTTTCTGAGAGATTCTTGATTAGCTTTTAATTGTATTTGCTGTGACTATCATTCAAGATGATAGTCTTGCTGTGACTCATCATTCAAGAAAATATGCAAAGACTCTAGATAGAAATAACAAAAATTACTGCTCCTGAACATCTATAAAGATTTTGACAAGCCTGTTTATTTTGGTAAGTCTCATATATCACTCTTCGGAGATTTATAAGGCTTTTTGGTGAGGAGTTTGACTGTATAAGAATCTTCCCTACATCTCTTGTTGACTTTCTGATTATTTTTTTATGTGTGTGTAGACATGTGAAAGGTCCTGCTTACTTGCTCCCTTGAGCAGGAGAATTGAATGAGAAAAAAAGGTTGAATAGATCGTTCTTTCTGTTCTGCCTGCTTGATGGTAAGGATGGTAACTGGAGTTTGGAAAGTGCAATAACATAGTATATATTAGTAGTTAGGTATGCCTCCTTCTATGTTCTCAAGTTCAAAAATGAAATAGAGAAGGACAGGGAACTGCTTGAAAGAGTCCAGCACAAAGCCATAAAGATGATTAAGGGAGTAGAACATCTCCCTTATGAGGAGAGGCTGAGGGAGCTGGGTCTCTTTAGCTTGGAGAAGAGGAGACTGAGGGGTGACCTTATTAATGTTTATAAGTATGTAAAGGGGGAGTGTCAGGAGGATGGAGACAGGCTCTTCTCAGTGATGGCCAGTGATAGGACAAGGGGGAACAGATGCAAGTTGGAATATAGGAGGTTTTGGGTGAACATAAGGAAGAACTTTTTCAGTGTGAGAGTGACAGAGCACTGGAACAGGCTGCCCAGAGAGGTTGTGGAGTCTCCTTCTCTGGAGACATTCCAAACCCGACTGGATGCATTCCTGTGTGACCTGCTCTAGGTTGTCCTGCTGTGACAGGGGGGGTTGGACTAGATGATCTTTCGAGGTCCCTTCCAACCCCTAACATTCTGTGATTCTGTGATTCTGTGAAAGCATTGTGACCCCAAAGCAGCTTTGGGGATGTCTTACTTTATATACTGTTCCCCACTCTGGTTACATCTGAGTCATAATGCAAATCTGCAGACATGGATTAATTTGGAAATAAATACCCAAGATGTGTTAGTGTTAGATTATCCACCTGTAACAGCTGTTAGATGTAGTCAGTTGCAGGCCAAGTGATGCAAATTTCCCAGATCAGTACATCTGCCAAAATACTTGTACAGGAATGTGTCATTAGTTGAAAAGCTGTAACATGTTGGATAAATAATTTTCTGCCAAAACAAAAGCAGAACCCCTACAAGGCAATTATTTACTCAGGTAAACAGTTCAGCTTTAAAATTTCTGACAACCATGAATACACTTTTTTTTCTCTCTCAGGTGTTCCCCCTTTGTGTTGTTCAGTTCTTTTCAGCAACTACTGTCTGCTTTAAAATGTTAGGTACAGAATATTTCCTTTTCTTCAGTGTGATCATGTGAAGTTTTTGCCTGTGAACTTTTTGATACTTTTATCTCATGGATAAGATATAAAGCAACTGCTTTAACAGAACTGAAAGCAGTGTCCTAGTGAAAAGGTCTGATGATGCTCAATGCTGTGTTTATTTTTCTACCCCAAGTAGGTTATTGCATTTGGTGCCTTTTTCAGAAGAACAATGAAATGATTTGTGATTGTCCATTCTGGGAGATTATGGGTGAATGGATATGTTTTCACCATGAGAGTTTGCCATCCATTTATTTGTTTTATTCCTGCCAATCCAAGTCTTGAGGGTCCAAGATCTTATTAAGAAAAATGAAAGTATTCCCAAATATACAAAATTTCTTCAGTCTAGTTCAAGAAAAAGTAATGAACAACAGGAATTAAGTAGCTCACACTGTGTAACTACTGAATTACATATAGCCACTGTTGTTCTAAGTGGCTGTCTGGAATTTCCTTTGCTTTATATCTTCAGTGATTCTAACCAGTTTCACTTCCAGCAAGTTCAGTGGGAGCTTGTATGGCAACAGCTCTGCAAAAGTTGAAGGCTTAGATCTTTCTCAGCTGCAATGTGTAGACTCTGAGTGGCCATAATAAGCTCTTTTTGAGTGTTTGAAGACAGAAAAAGGACAGATAGGTTCATCAGTGCTCCACCTCTCCTACCTGCTTCCACTTTCCCCAGTGCCATTACTACCTCTCGGGACAGCATGTTCCAGCAATTGGGGCGCGTGTTGAAATCATTTAATAGCACAACACCTGCTTTTTCTCCCATTCATGCAGTACTGGCTGTGCTAGTTCTGAGTGCAGCATGGTCTTTTGCCTTTCATTTCTCATGTAAAACAGATCTCTACATTCTGGTATCAAACAGTTGCATTCTGACATTCTATCCATTTACCAGTCTTAGAAGTACAGATCTCAAGTGTAGTTCTTTATGTTCTTAAAGTTCTGCCTACATCCCATTTTCAGGTTTCATTACAGATTTCTGCATGCCACTTTTTCTACAGGTTCTTCTCTGAGAGAATTTTAGGTCAATCCAACCTGTGCTGACCTATCCAGGGTGATTCTTTGCACCTAATGCAAAACCTGGGCTCTCAGAGATCAGTCATCTTTGTTATTTTCCAAATTCTCCTAAACACACGTATTTCTACAAAAATATCTTAGTCCATTCGAAGCTGAAAATTCACCATGATACTCTGGCATCCCCAGGTAATGCCTGAAAGTTATACTGGTTTGAGGTGTGAGGGGAAGAGATGGAAGGGAGGAGTGGTGACACACTGTTCAATCTCATAGTACTGTGTATATGCATGCAAGTTGTGTATTCTGCTGAAAGTTCTCAAAGAAATCAAAAGACTTATGACAAGAAGCAGTTATTGTTCAGGTTTTGCAGATGGAAAAAGTAAGGTAGTAAGTCAACAAATTACTATTCTTGAAGTCACACATTCAGGACAGAAAAATAGGAAAGAAACCTGTGTTTCCTAACTGCTTGTCCTCTCATATCATGAGACTGGGTGGGAAATTATTGCCACTATAAACGTAAATTAAGAATATAATATAGTATGTATATATCATGCAATATGTTATATTCACAAAACTATGGTATGAACAGCTTACATTAAGAAAAGTGTTGGTGTTTCTTAGAATCTAATAATGCTTCCAAAAAGGAGGAAGTGCTCCCTCTGAAGAGAAAATTTGCATTTTTCTTGGTACTCTGTAAGTTACCTTCTGGACCAATTACTTGGCAGTATTGCCAGGGAAGTAAAGTTATTTTAACTTATAATACTTTCCTTTTATAAATATGTGAATATTCGCAGCCAAGAAACCACCATTTACTATACAACATTGTGTTTCACTGAGAGCTTGATACCCAGCTGGGAACCTTTGCTCAGCCCAGAGCTTCCGCCTCAAAGGTTAGGCAATGTGCTGTTACTAATCTAGTTCTAACCTGATACAATTTCAGATCTAAAAATAGCTTCCTTGACTGCATCAGGCACATTTTTGGTTGGGCTGACACAGCTAGAGTACTATGCAGAGTAGACAGAATCATGATAATTTCATCTCTCTGGGGATGTACTTCAAAGTGGCAGTATTTCTGTATTTGTGAGGTTTTTCTGGATGAAGAAATCAGATTCACACGTATCTGATCCTTTGGATGGAAGGGTGTGAGATCCTGTTTGTGTCAAATGCTAACTCATTAGAGTCCTCCAGTTACTTGCTTTTGCACTACAGGATCTCTTCAACATGTGTTGAAGGGGCTATTCTGGAATTGGAAAGTATATAAATTGGAAGCGCAGGCATCATTGTGTCATGATGTATCTTTGAACAATGCTAGCACGGCAATGCCCAGAGCCTTGATTGAGACTGTGTAGTTACCACCAAGTAGCTGCAGTAGAGGTGTGCCTAATGTGTTCACTTGTCCCTCTGGTCAGGAATTGCCGTAAGTTTAGGAAGGCAGTTAACTGTGAACTTAACTGAAGTAACTGTGAAATAAGCCTAAAGATGACAGTAAAATTTCATTATTTTGTTGTTAGTTCTTGTGCCATGTTACCATTTTGATGTAATAGCATCACAGTATGAGTAGAACCCTGTAGCATTTGGGTGCCTTATTTTGACTCTGAACAAATTCTCAATTGTGGTGACTCTTCTATAATACATCAAAAAGGAGTTTTAAGTCTTTTATATAAATTCATCCCCTAGCAATGCATTGAGAAACTCAGATCTGTCTACTTAAAAGATCCAGGAAGTCAAAATATTCTCTCTGATTCCAACTTTAGATCTTGCTTTTGAGATTTCACACTTCTTACATACAATAAATAAAAGAAGGGGAGAGCAGACATAAGATAGACTTCAAGTATTCATAGTGCTTGCAAGCACAGTGAACTAAAATAATCAAAGCAGAAGTCAAGCGGAGGAGCCCACTGTGATGGCATGCACAGCCTTATACTTGCCCAGTATTTTTGCCCATAGACTATCAAAGCCTGAGAGGTACTTCTTCAAAAGAATCAAGCCATCCTTCCCATGAGAAGGACAGTAATTATGTTTAAAAATGAATGAAACTTGAAAGACTTTTGAAATATTTCAAAACTTATCTGTCCTCTTTTATTAATAGTTGTCCATTTTTTCTTTACTTGGAAGACAGTGGGAGGCAAAATCAGCTGTCATAAGAAAGGGCAAGAGCAAACATAACCCTGAAGTTTGAAAAGAATTCAGCAGAGCCTAGAAAAATACTGTTGCCTAGTTTGTACTGTGCATAGGTGTTAGTTGCATCTTTAAGAGACTTTATGCAATTCTGGTGGATAAAAGTGAATCAATAATGGTATTAGATGTAGAGCTTTTTTTCAAGAGGTTTTGTTTTGCAGCAGGAAGATGTTATAAAACACAAAATCACACAATGTTGCTGCTTTGTAAAAGGAGCCAAATAGATTCTGGACTGATGTGAGTTGGCATAGTTTCATTGACTTTAATGTTGTTTTACCAGTTTAAATAAATTGCAGGTCTGGCTATCTGTTTTGAAGTAATGAAACACAATGAAATGCCTGGGCACTGCAGAATATTCCAAAGAAGGATTTGCACTGGAGGATTTGAAAGCTATTTTAATTGAAAGACAGGAGGAAACCTGATGGGATGGAAATGTCTGTTCTCAACCTCTAATATGTTAGAAGTAGCAGGATTCATGAGTGTGTGTTTGTATGCCTGATAGATTTGTCTTTTTCCCTAAGCCACTGAAAAATATTTTTTTATAAATACTATTCCATATGATTTCTTGCTACATTATGTTCTCTGTTGCTACTGATTTACTGCTTAGCCTATTTCTAGTTAGTATGATCTTATGTTTCGTGTTAGTAGTGCTTTGAACCAAGAATTGTCTATGAAGACAGTCTGGAAGGTTAATAACGTTGTGACCACAGCTGAAGTTTGCATACGCCTCTTTTCATCTTCCCTGCCTAGATGAATATTTAATTTGGAAAAGAAATATTCCAAGCCACATTTTTCCTGTTTCAAATTTTTCTATTAGAAAATATACAGCCTACTCTTCTGGCACATCCTTCTTAATCACTGGTTTACTTTCAGGAAACCTGGAAAAAAAATGCATGCTTGAGTGTAGCAATGCTGATACAGAGGACTGTGCAGCATTAAGTGTTTCATATCAAAGGTTAGTTTTATAAAGAACTGCAGTACCTAAAAACTTCCGTGTTTTCTTTCTTTATATAAGAAAACATTGGCTTGAGTTCAATAGGTATTAAGACAAAGTGAATGTTTTACCTGTGACCAGAAGCCAAAGTGCCCCTTTGATTAAATCTTATGATTTACTGCTTATTTTAAAAAAACAAAAAAGAAAAAAAAAAAAAAAAAAAAAAGAAAAATTGCAACAGCTCTGGAAACAAAGGTATGGCTGGCAAGTGTCTCTGTCATCTGCCTGTTCTTGGAGAGTATCCAGGCCATAGATAGATCCCATCACACAGACAAATTAAATAATTTTTTTTTCTTTAAGAATAGTTAGCAATTATTCTTCACTAATTTCTTCAAACAGATAGTTTTCTTTGTGTTTTAGTAGATGACACAAAGAAAAAAGCCAAGAAAAGACTGGATGATTGGTTAACTTAAACTGACCGTTTGGGCAGCTGAAGCTAGGTGCTTTTTCAAATTTGCTAACTCAAACCAATTTTGTTGCATAGCTTCAGTGAAATGTACCATGTTGGTTTGAGGTTGTTTAAGAAATGGTAAAACTAATCTTTCATTTTCTGGCACTTAAAAGAGAACAAGATAAAAAACCAGATTTGTAAGACACTGGATGAAGGAATGTTTGTTTTCTTCTTAACTACCAACATAGCATTCCCATGATGCGTAGGAGACCTGGGCTTGTTTTTAGTTTTTGCACGTTTATTTTTCCTTCTGTCAGCTTTCTCACCATTTAAAGAGTTCCCTTGTCACTGGGTTATAGGATAAAACAGAGAGAGCTGCAGTGTTGTCACCTGTTGCCACTTCTTCACTTGCATATTAAGTTGTCATTGAACAACCAAGGCTTTCATCACTTGGGTAAGTGTCCCAGTTACCCTCATGCACATGCATGTACTCTCTTGCTCTCTCAGTTTTTATGTGCCTCCATGCTTCCTTTCTCTCTCTCTCTCACACAAAGCAGTACCACCACTGCCATCTCTTCTTCCTCTTTGTTCTCTGAATAAAGTAATTTCCTTGCAAATGATGAAATAATTTAAGTTCTAAAAACATTTAATTCAGTCTGGAAGAAATATTTTAGTTTTTGATTTTGATGTGTATATTAAAAAATGTTTCTTTTGGATTGATTTGATTATAAGTTTGATTGATTGCTTGGTTTGGCCACCAAATAGAAGGAAATCAACTACCCAAGCTGGTAGCTTTGCTAAAGAGTTTTTTAACAAGTTTCACCTCTGCTTGCAGATTTCTGTCATGTCTAATTTCAATACTCTTGTAGATCTCAGAACATATGAAACATCAGTAAGAAAGCTGAGGAACTTTGAAGTTCAAACATAGCACACTACCCAATCTGGTGAAGGAAATCCCTGTTAATTATAATAGTAGTATGGCCCTTTGTGAGCAAGCCATTGGAAGGGGTTCAGAGAGAAACTGCAGTACAAGATCAATGATGATCAGTAATGACCACCACCAATTAATTGGAGAAAAAGAACCTGACTTGTGGATTTGAAGTGAAGGACAAATTCTTTAAATGGAAGAAAGACAGAATATTGACTTGTGTATAGGAACAGTGGTTCTGCAGTCATAAGCATACTCAAAAAGGGAACAGTAATTCTTTCTTGTAGCTACTTACAAAGGTACAGAAACCACATTTAGTAAAGGAAGTTATGTAGTTCTCATGGTACATGTGTGTGTTCAAGTAACATGTATTGTGCTTCACAGCACATGAGGTCCATGAACTTTCATGTTTCACATAAATCGTGCTTATATAGAAAAAAATCATCTTAAGCTGATATTTGCGAACACAAACTTTTTACTCAAAATGATAAACTAGCAACAGACCAAATAGAGCAAGTTTTTACAATGTTTTCAGACCCTTATTTAGTTACTCTGTAGAAAACAAAACCAAAAACAATTAAAATAGAACAAATTGATCAAGTAGAAATCATTCTTTCTAAGCTGTGATGTAACCAAGAAAAAGGTTCACATTCATTTTTCTTCTTTAGTATCAGGTTTCATTGCTGGGACATAAAGATTTGTATAAATTCTAGCGAGAAAGAGGTAGATGCCAAGAAATGGTA
Organism: Aegotheles bennettii; assembly: GCA_013398125.1. Classification (NCBI taxonomy): domain Eukaryota; kingdom Metazoa; phylum Chordata; class Aves; order Caprimulgiformes; family Aegothelidae; genus Aegotheles; species Aegotheles bennettii. Next base: position 164,010 of record VZRW01007886.1, on the reverse strand, counting down.
AAAGCAAAAATCATGACTAGAAGTGAAGGTACAATGTAGTTGAAGGTTGTGGTTGTAAGGTTGGGGTACAGAATATCCTCTCTCTGAAAGGAGTCGAAACCTTGGAAACTGGTACAAGCTCTGTTGTCTGCAGCATTTTGAGCCTTCAGAGCACAGTTCTGTGCTGGGAACCTATGACACTAGTAGAGGCTTAGCGAGTGCTTGAAGAAGGGCTGTGATCCACCTGGGAATGGCAAAGGGCTTCAGGAGAGGGCAAGGAGAAGACACATCCTTTGGAGGAGAGGAGCCAGCAGAAAGAACAGAGCCATGAGCTAATAGGCGTACATTTAGCCATCTTCACAAAGGATCCTATGATCTGGAATAGATCTGGCACAGCTCATTAGGATCTCCCTTTGGACAGTGCAATGCTGACTGTGGCCATGAAGTTAATGAGAAGTAAGAGGTTTGCACATCATGCCTCCTTTCCTCTTACGTACAATTTGCACATGTGTATAACACCATTTGAATAATTTAAAGTCACATGAAATCGTAAGAATGCAAACTTCTTCCTTTCCCTACTAAGTTATTCTTATAAACAGGTATTTTAAAGTTACTTTTGTGTCAACCATTACAAACTTGTCTACTGTGTACTAAAAACAGTAGACATGTAGTGTGATGTGCAGAATTCTTGTTTCCATTGGTTCTAATCTACTGCTTTATATAAAAGGACTGCAATGTTACATCTCCAGGATGACAATAAACACAGCCTTAGGCCTGCCTGCTGGTTTGTGCTGTAATTATTGTGCAAGTTGAACGGTGAATTGTACATATGAGATGGAGACAATTTGCAAAGAAATAAGTTAAGAAAAGTACTCGATGGGCAAAAGACAGTGTATGCAATAGGGGTGTCATTGCAAGGGCTCCTTGCACCAAACAAGCATCTTGCTATTTTTCATAGAGCAACACAAGTTCATAAAACGTACTCAAATTCACATAATTCCTCTCCATTGTGAATGCAGCCATTAATCCTATCCTGTTGACTTACTTTTCTGGAAGGTGGCTCAGCTGAAGCAAATGCTAGACCAACAAGCAAATAATTTCAAGGAGTCACTGAAGAAACATAATCTACAGTCCAACAAAGAAAAAGAGAAGCTTTTGCAGGACCTTCAAAATACCATTAAAGAAAACCAGAATGTTAAACTGCAACTGGAGGCATCACATCAAAAAGTCTTAAAAATGTTGGAGAAAAGCAAAAATCAGGAACTCAAGGTTAGTTTATGACATACTAGTATATGAAAAAAATTGTGTTTGTTGGATAAACCATATTAGCTAGAGCCAATTATCAAAATTCAGTTATCTGCAGTTAATGATCAGTTGCCATTGTTGCTCATAATGAATTCAGTGATTTTGAAGCCTCAGCATCTTCAGGTTGTTTTTGTTTTGTTGTTGGTTTTTTTTTAATTTTAACATTTGAACTTAGTCCACAGTGTGAATGAAATAGTTTCATGAAATAATATAGCCTACTCTCTGCAGTTAGGCTGCAATGAATACGAACTCCTCTAGCTGTGCTTTTGCTTCAGAAATACAAAGGAATTCCTAAGTGTATTATTAACAGGACTTGGTTTTATTCTTTTCATTCATTATTAATTTATACATAAATACTTTAAAATAAGTATAATAGACATGTATAATGATGTGTGTTGCCTTGCGTACCTTCAAGAAATCAATTCTTAAGTGGTTAACCAAAATTTTTAAAGGTTCAAGTGGGTTTATTTCAGTGACAAAATGTTAATGCAATATATTGATGTTCTAAAGAATGCTGCTCTTTGAGAAAAAAACAAACTTAAAAAATCTACTTGTGATTGTGACATAGAGTTCAGATGTCCCTGTTGATACCTCACACCTTAGGGAAAACCTCATTATAAAACATATGTGGTAAATCCATCCTAAGTAGAATTTAATGTCTTGTTTATATATTCAGAATAAACCCCCAGTTTAACAAAACCAAGCTGAAGGCAGTAAATTGGTAAAATTAAACTGAGGATAGGAGTTTGCTTTCAGAACCACTACAGAGCAACTGCTCTGTCATTTACAGTGTAGCCACAGCACTTCTAACAACAGTAGAAGTTTTAGCCAAGAACGGTACAAGGAAAGATGGAAGCCTTTGTGTGACACACTGTGTTAAGTAATGACATACAGGTCAGATTTGGGGGGATTTGTATGTTGAATAATAAAACATCTTTCTAATGCCAAATAGTACAAAGATGTCAGTGTTATTATTTCATGATGTACATCAAATCTTATACCTGATATCTTGAAAATTTCACTTGTCCCCACTAAGTTTTATTTTTGAACTTCAGCTCATTTTTAATTCTCGTGTTGATGAAGTGTCATGTAAAATGTGATGAAAATTAAAATTCTATAGTGAAAGACCAGATTCATCCTGGCATTACAAATACTACAACAAGGTGATAAATAGGCTCCAACTGCTTTGTTTTGGGGGGGGCTTTTGCTTACAGGAGGCAGAAGAACGTTTGAAAAAAGAATTTAATGAGGCTTTCAAGATCCAACGTCAGTCTCATAAGCTGGAAATACAAACCTTGGAAGAGAAAGCAAAGAAAGAATTACATGATGAACTCGAACAGATACAGAAGCAGCAAACCCTGTTGCTAGGTATAATGTTTCATGTCATGCACAGCTCCTACTGCTTGATTATATGCCGAGAATCGCTGACTTTCCTCCCATTTGTTTTCTTTCCCATCTTCTGGGAACTCAGATCTTTTTGAATCTCCTTTTCTGTACTCTGCAATTTTAGCAATATAGACTTAATATTCTTTGTTAACTTAGCTCTCAACTGTCAGCAGCAGAACTTCGCTGGGAGAGTAGTCTGCAGTGCAACATTAGGTATGCACTATCAGGTATATTAAATTGGAATATTGTAGTTAATGTATATGACTTTCCTCTTTGTTTCTGTGATGTGAAGAATTATTATATGTGGTTCAAGTTCATTCTATTGAGTTCAGCAGTGGAGACCAGGATGTATTATTTAGTCAGTTTAGTAAGTTCCCTAAACTGGCCAGAACTGAACAGAACACTGCAATAGGGACCTGTAATATCTCCAGGTTTGAACTCAGGTACATTAAGCACATCTATAAAAGTTTTTTTTAATTAAAGAAAGAATAATTTGAAAGTACTTTAAGTACAAACTGGATGCTCTTCTTGGGATTTTGGTCAGTAATTAAAATTTGCAAGAAATATTTGTTGCCCTCCAAAGTTTGTATGTTCAATAGATAAATTCTGTTCTTCAATAAAAATTGTAGGGAGACAATAGAGAGAGAAAAAAACCCTTCTTTCTCCTTGAACTTGATCCATCCTAAAACTTGTACCAAGTTGTGGTGTATGACAGATCTGCTTATGTAAGTGGTGTACTTCTCTAGCACAACTAGACCTCTCCTCAGTCTGCCTTATGGCCCTCTATACATCACCAGTGGTCTTAATAGGGAAGCTCAGGGGTGCTCCAGTAAAGTTCAAGGTCAGAAGAAGCAATTATAGTGATTTAGTCTGCAAAACAACTGCCACAGAATTACCTCTCTAATTCTGATGTTGAGGCATTGCTGTTGTAGCTCCCTATCTTATTATTACTTAACTGAGTTATTTCTTTAGTAATAGGAGGTCATTGTGCTTAGTGGTGAAGGAGTGGAGGAACAAAGCAAAATGTAATGTATTAATGTTTTCATCATTGTCCGTATCTACCTTCCCCATCCAGCTGACATCTGACCACCTTAATGATTGTCTATCTGATTGTTACTAGGATCTCTAAGGATGGAAGTCTCTGAGCAACAGACATCATGCACTAATCTCAAGAAACAAATAGAAGAACTTCAAACGGAGCTGAGGAATGTGAGGGCACTGAAGAAGCAACAGGCAAGAATCCAGTTCCTACTTTGTTGCCATATCATGTTTTGCAAAAGCAACAGTATCACATTTCTCTCTCCAGAGATAATAGAATTGTACAGAATCTCTTAAATGGAAGGGCTTTCCTTCCCTTATGTCACACTTCAAAAAGTCACCATCTTTTTTTCCATTTAAAAAACAGGATTTACAACTCTAGTAAATGAATGAATGAATGTTAAAATAAAATAAATTTTATGAGGACTACAAAATATGTTCAGGAACTTTTGATCACAGATTTTGTGTTGCACACAGAGTTGCACATTTAATTGAAAAATCAGTTCACAAAAATTCAATGCACACAATTCCAGTGACTCTTCAAATTAAGTAATTAGAGGCTATGAATAACTTAATTTGACCTTTTTCTTAGGAAGGAAGTAGCCAGAGCCAGATCAGATCTCTTCATGACGAACTGGAAAAATGTCGGAGTGAAATTTCTGAACTCAAGAAAGAGAATTTACTTTTGAAGGACACAATGGAACTACTCAGTGCTGAATTGGAGTCGCAGAAGCAAGAAGCTGCAGAGCTTCAGGATAGGGAGAAACTGTACAGAAGGTTTGCCTTAAATTCCCACTTCACAATGCTATCTAGAGAGTCAATAATGTCAGCATCAGAGGTTTTCTAAATGTGTTGAGTAGCAGAATCTCTCCTTTCTAAAGTACTAGTTTTAGAGGTTAGGAGTTTTGCAAAAGCTGTAGTTCATTTCGCATTTCTCTCTAGACATAATAAAAGCATGTGAAATAACTGTTCATTACATGCCACAGGGAAATATGTCCAGTGTAGCCCCACACAGTTGACCTGAGAAAATCTGTGTAATGTCAACCTTTGAAAGACTCTGGAAGACATAAACACATCCCAAACTCACCCAAGAGCTATTGAAAAAACGTAGAAGTCTCTGAGAATAAATATCAGTCTTTTACAAGTACTCTCTGTAGCTGAAACCAACGGGTTGTTAATTCTAAAGGGGACACCTGGGAGCACTGTATGTAGTCTCTGAGATTCTGCTTTGGCTGTAACGTCCAGCTTTGCACTGGCAAGTAAGGGCAGTGATAGCAGATGCTGACAATGTCTCAGACTGATGGAACCCTAGGGCTGTATTATGCTGTGAGGGCACAGGAGGAGCAAGCTGACTTGTAGTCTTGGCTGCCGTTGTAGAAGGTAGACTGCATCCTCTTAGTGCAGCCAGAGGCTCGGAGCACATGTTGCATTGCAGTGATAGCAGTCTGCCCGTTTGTGTACAAAGTGCAGGGCTTACCTTTTACATGGGAGACAAGAATGAGGTTCACTGTCCAGAGCATTTGTATGGCTGTTGAATACTTTGAAATTCCTGGATGATCATATTTAACACATTCTCTTTGCAGAGAGATTGAAGGATCTGGTGCGTGGATACCTTTCAGTTAATTTCTGTAGTGGTGTAGAATGTATGCTCCTAACTACTCAAGCTGTATATATAAAAGGGTTTCTGAAGAGTATACCCTTAAAGGAATCTATAATTATGTCCTACACAGCCTAGACAAAAGCATTCAAGGGATACACTGTCTCTCAGCAGACTCTCAGAGTGGCTAGGGTAACTTCATTGCTCTCTACCAGCCAATAGATATTTAAAGAATGAGAAATAAGCTTTTTTTTCCTTTGCACTCTTTGGAGAGTTACTTGAAAGTGACTTTCATTTCAAGCTTTGGAAGCAAGATCAGCAGAAAGACTTGCAAACCAGAGAGTTTCATCAGTGCCCTCCAGCTACCTTGAAGGAATTTAGAGCCTCTGTTCATAAAGACAAGAATTATTCACATGTCAGTGATGAGGTCTAAAAGGCCTCAAATGCTAAAGCTGCTGGGCTGGAGGATAATCTTTACAGGGGATAGATGGTGTAGCTCTACTACAGTAAGTATTTGAGGAGGAAGCATTAATGGAAATTATGTAAGGAGAAATCCTTCAAATAACAGGAGGTAGAACCAAAGAGCTCAAATGGCCCCAGGCACCTGATACAGTCTGCTCTGAAATTAACCCATGGAAGATCTGGAACATAAACTTGCAGCTCTTGTTTTGCTTTCGCAGGACCAATAATTGGGGTAGGGGAACAGTTAAATTGGTGAGTGCATATAAATAACAGCTTTTTTACAGCTACTTTAACAACAGTGACCTTGTCATGCTGTGTAGTTGTTTCTGTTTTGAAAGCTGATAGTGGTTTATTATTTACATGTATTTAAAATTCCTATTCCTACTGTTGTGAAATAAGTGAAATCAGCAATCCGCCTGAAGTGAATCATTCCTGTTTCCATTCTCTTGAACTGTGTGAATTCCACCTCCAGTATGAAACCTTTTGCGAGGGCTAAGATGAGAGCAGACAAAGGTTTTTTTATGGGAAGAGAGGACAAGTCCCAAAATGGCTATTCTGAAGGACAGCCTTTATTCTGCCCCTGAAGGGCAGAATTTCAGGGATTTTGCTCCCATTTTTACTCTTATTCTTCTGCTTCTTATTTTGTACCAAGGGTCAAATCAAACCCATGGCAGTGCCCCAATTTCAAGGGCAGAAACTTTTTGTGGACCTTTTGGTCTTTCCTGAAGCATTTCAAAAACAAGTGAAAGGGGCTTAGAAATACATTAAGAAGAAGAAGAAAAAAAAAAGGAAACCGAATATCTTTTGTGAAAATTACAATTGTCATTCTCCTGAGTTTGACATGTCTATTTTAATCAGTAAACAACAGAACACAGGCTTGCACTGAGTTAATGAAAACATTTCTCCAAGGTTTAACAAAACATTAGCAAACAAAAGGCAACAAGCTAACAACGACTCTTCAATAGATGTCTGTTCCTTTTGGGGTTGGTATCAGAAAGCAATGTTATTGCCAGGCTTGAAAAATATTAGGCATTTTTTTTTAGTTTTCAATTGACAGTGTTAATCAAATAGCAGTATCTTTCAAAATACATTGTCTGTTAAAGACAAATGTAGTTAAAAACATTGTTATAACGTTTCTCACCTTCCCTTTTTTTTTAAAAAAAATATTGTTAGTATGCTGGTAGGCAGTATTAAATGTTTCTGGTGTGATGAAATACAGCATCAGAACCTCATATTAAAATCTCAGAGATTTTAAAATAGTTTTGTTTACTATAAGTGAGTTCCTATGGTACTTTATTGTCATGTTTGACCATTAAGATTGATGTACAAACTAACCATAGACAGAACGTCAATAGCATCATTATATAGAATAGGCCCTCCATTTCCTGAAGGCTGTAGTCTCCAAATAATTTTCCTCTTCCTCAGTGTTAATGTGGTTCTGCTTCAGATTGCAACTGAAGTGTCAAAGTCAAATCAGTAAGCAGAAGCCCAGAGCTGCACCCAGTTAACTACCTTTGTAGTCAACGAAAGATCTCAAAACTGTTTGCTTTGATAATAAACTAGCAATGAAATGTGAGAATTCAGACATATTTTAATACCAATGAAAGGCTACTGGTAGAAGACCTCAATATCAAGCATAAAAAAAACCTGGATGTACTGAAACAAGATCACTGGAAGGATATTGAAAACATATTATCCAATTTCAGCAGCACTCAGGCACATCTCCAAGCAAAGATTTTCTCCTTATAAACTAAGTCAGTCATTTAAATAAACTCTGGCTCATGCTGGCAATGAGTTCTCTTTGAAATTATTATTCTTAGTATATATATATATTTTGTTTCTCGTAGGTAGAATATTATAAGCACTGAAATAGAAGTGTATAGGTATTTTCTTTGCAAACACAAAGACCCATACATATTGTATTGAACTCTGAAGATCGTTAAATGTAAAGCATTATGCATACAGTTTTGTAGTGCTGAATTAAAAGCTGCATCTTGCAATACTGTGAAGTGTAAAATCATCTTTGTCACAGGTGACATGAGAGGCCTCGATCCATGATCTTGTACTTGTTCAGCAAAGCAGCATCTTTGAGGTTACACTCTTGCATATTCTCGCTCCCTTCCAAATTTCCAATAACAGCCCCCACAAACTCAAATAAATGCACTTTGCAGCCCTCTGTGGAGTTAAGTAGTTCTGTGGTGCTTCAGACAGTAGAGGAGAGGCCCCTTAGAAACAGTCTCTGGGATTATATATATCCTTTGTCCTTTAATCCCAACTGGGCAGCATAGGTCCAGAAGAGACATCTATTTGCATGTAGGCAGGTCTCAAATCATTCAGATGTTAAGATGTGTCTTTTTATCTGAACTCTGAGATACGCTAAATTAAGCGAATAAGATTAGAAGGAGTGCTCTCAAAAATGTTTACTCTCACTAGAAAAAAAACATAAGAATGGTGGTTTGTATTGTGTAATATATTTCTCAGTATGTCAGGTGAACTTCATAGCGCTCAGCTTCTCAAGCAGCAAAATAGATTAACTTGGCTGATGAAATAATGACTTGTTTTCTCATGGGTCAACCAAATGTATGTTTTCACACTTACTCATTTGAATCATTGTTTTCATTTGAATCCTTTCGCCTGATTAAGGCATTTAAAGAGCTGAACTCATACGACAGGTTTTAACTTAGAGGATTCACTAAAGCAGCGTGTACATTCAAAGCCTCTCTTCTCATGGACGTTGTATGAATTATTTCTAAGGTCTCTATGGTTGGAATTAGTCTGTGGATTCTAAAATTATTGGGTCAGAAAAGAGAACAAATAGATGAATACAAACACGCATAGATACCATGCACAGTTTTTTTCTTTATGAAACTAGACTAGGAATGTGATGTGGGAGCTTGTTACTATTTTAGAACAGGGGCTGGATTTTACACTGGATAGGTGTTGTGGGTTAACCGTGGTGGCAATTTATTTTGGAACTCCACAACATTCTATACTTACGTAATCCATGTACAGATGCCCATTTTTAAAAAATGCTGTTTTACCAGAAAGGCCTGACTATGTCCCTGTACTTTAGACTTGGAATTTAGGGCACAGTACAGCCCAGGTATCTCTTGAACCTGGTCTGAGGAAGCTTTCTCTGGTCTGCGTTTTCTTTGGTACAGACTTAAAGAATTGGAAGAGAAGTCAAGAAAGTGGGAGTCCGTAACAGAAGATACACACCTTATAAACTGTCTGCCAGACCAGTTAAGTGAGAGAGAAGAGATTATCAAGCAGCTGGTGGTAAGATTTCCATTTGTATGCACATACCTATTTTGGAATCTGTTGGAAAGCTCTATTCAGTGTTTCACACATCGCTTCAGACTGATTCTTTCTTTTCTGGAATACTTTGAAAAATGTATGTTTCCATACCAACAAACAGATGTTTCCCCACACCTAACGTTCTTTCCCCTCAGGACGGAAGAAAATTTCAGCATTCACTTTTAGCCAACGCTGAATTTTACAGGAATCGGTCATTTTCTTTCAACCCTAATACAGGATGCTTGACTCCTTCCATGAAGGTAAGATGAACAATATCACAAATACTGATATTTTATTACTATTTGAATCATACAGATGGTCAGGACAATAAAAGTCCTATTAATTTTTATGGTTATGTTATTCAGTAGAATTCTTTCCAGTAAGCCAACATATAGTCACGTGCTGAGTAGAATATAAATTCAGGAGAAGTATCTATGCACATAGATACAGCTGCTTAAGCAAATGTAAAATACTAGCACTCCAAAGACAGCAGTCTTCCACTGGGATAAGCACAGCCATTGCTTGCAGATTTGGGACTTGCTATTTGGGATATTGCATGCATCAAGGAAAATTATGTTTGGGCTGCTCAGGATTTGCCCTGTGTCATTCCAGCCCCTCTACATGATACTGTCTATAGTCATGAAAAGAAAGGAGGTCAGGTTGGTGGAAAGCACCTGACGGAGTTCTGCAAAGCTATCAGCTTTGATGTATCTAAAACTTCGAGGTCAAATATACAAGTTGTTTTAATTGGACTACCTAATCCAAGGATCTTCACAGCATACCCTAAGAATTTATTTTAAATGCCTACAGAAAAATATGGGAATCTTCATTTTTGGGTGCTCCTCACAAGGTATCTAGGAAGGAGCTATTGTTGAGGTTTTTTAGTATAAAGTGTAAAAAAAAAATGTGTGTGTAATGAAGTTTTCTGTTACAATAAAAAGCAGCAGAAGAAAACGGTTGAGGTACCCAGTCGTGTTGTCAGTGTTCCGAATTTAGCTTCCTACGCAAAGAGCTTTTTGAGCTGTGACTTGAAATCAAAAAGAAGTGCTCCTCAAGTAACAAAATCTACAAGCTTAGACCGGAGTCCTGGCTGCCTCAGGGTGGGCTCTCCATCAGCAGAGTCCTCGGACAGCAGTGCTGCCACAAGGTATTTGTCCATTTTGCAGTGACCTGTATGATGATAGATGAGTTGGTATTCAGAATCTTGTAGGCATTCAAACACATCAGGCATTTGGAAATAAACAATAATGTAAGGTTCCTGTCGGGCAGTGAATTCCATGTATTCAATTCTCTGCAGATAAACCCAGCACTTTACTGCAGGAGTAAGCTATAATCACTGCTCAGCTGAGTTTAAGATTGCAACCTCTCCCAATACCAAAAGAAAAAAAAAAAAAGGGAGGAATTGCAAGTATTTAACTAAGAATGTAGTTAATAGTGAAGCTGACTGTTTAAAACTTCGGGCACATGTCACTGGTTCTGTTAAGGATGTGTTTTCCTTCTTACTTTTGTTTCCTCATCTTGTGTTTGGTACATGTAGATGGAATATTTTTATTTGAATGAATCTAGGTTAATCATTTGGCAAAGGTTTAGAGACTTAAAAATTGATCAGCAGATACTGAACTGAAAACTTCTTAGTTTCGTGTTTTTTTCTCTGAAAGCTGGAGTTTTTCTTCAGATTTAGGAGTTATTATTTAAACAATGTTTAGTGGTTTATAAACATGACTGAGCTATTTCTTCAAGAAATAATAGTTAAAAAATTATGTAGTTAACATTATACAGTTATAATAATTTTTTTTTAAAAAAAACAACCTACCACTACGCTTCAGGACAAAAGCCAGCCTTCTCACCTATCTCCTAGTGGAGATTAGTTATACTGTGCTTTCCTGGAAGGCAGATGGTGCTGACTGCTGCCAAAAACAGTAACACAGGACATGGGCTTGGATCCAGTTTGGCAATTCCTACATCTTAAAGATAAAAGCATTCTGTGTCATGCCAGATGACTGCCAAGGCAAATCAGATTTGTATTTTAAAGGGAAACATACAGGGAGACTGGGGGTAGCTTAGCTGCTACTTACTGCCTCTTTTAAATCCATCAATCGTAAGTGAAATCATATTTGATACTATAAGCTAACCAAAATTAATAGGTTAAAAAAGCATCCTGAATGCTGAAAAATAAAGGATTATTTAATAGGATTTATTATAAAAGCCAGTTAATATTCAGCTAAATCTTTCAGTTGCAAATAAAGCTTTTACCCAACATTTTTAATGCATAAATTGTATTTCAAATGTATTTCAATTGTGCATTGAAGCTGCCATTATCTGATTCTCAAGACTTCATATTCTAAAAGCATCCCTTTTTTTTATTTTTTGAGATATCAGGTCAAGAATTATGTCAAACATTTTTCCATAGCTGTTTAGCTCTCCTTCACACTTCCCTTTACTACCAGTGCTGTTAGCCCAGTTACCTGGCTAGCACACATCTCACTGGAAACTGCAGCTGGCACCCTTTGGCCTCATCCAGTTCATGTGAGCACAGATCCATTCACAGGATCACGAGTTTTTCCAGAAAAAAATATTAAATATTGGTAAGATTGTAAATAACTGATGCTAATGCTTATTTGTTTGCACAGGACATATGGCAACGAATCACCACAAACCAAAGATGACCAAACCCAAGACCATCAGCATCAAGAATGGTTTACTAAATATTTTTCTTTTTAAAATGAACTATTTCGATATTTCTCAGAATTACTAGAAAAGCTGTTCCTGTTTTCTTTGAGGAAATGATAATCTAATATATGACTTAGAAAAAAAAAAAAAAGAGATGTAATTTCCAAGTAAATAATCAGGAACAACTGCAGTCTTCCACCTGATTACTATGGAGTTACAGGCATGGATTTCAGAGAAATGCATTTTTTTTTTCACGACCACTGTAAAAAATGAAGAGAAAGCAAAATTCTGGATACTGTTATGTGAAGAGACTTTTCAATCAAGATACCGTACCACTCCACAATTATGTTAAATATCCAGTTTGGTCTCTGTTATGTCCTGTCAATCTGGCTCCAGCTGAAAAAATAGCATACTTCTTTAGGTGATTTCTGTAGGTTTACACATTTGCTCCATCAGCTGTTTAAAATTATTTCTGCATATCACAGAATCATAGAATGGTTTGAGTTGGAAGGGACCTTAAAGATCATCTGGTTCCAACCCCCCTGACATGAGCAGGGACACCTCCCACTAGACCAGAATGCTCAAAGCCCCATCCAACCTGACCTCGAACACTGCCAAGGGAGAGGGCAGCCACAACTTCTCTGGGCAACCTGTGCCAGTGTCTCATCACCCACACAGGAAAGAATTTCCTCTCTACCCTCTTTGAGCTTAAAAGCATTATCCCTTCTCCTATCACAACATGCCCTCGTAAAAAGTCCCTCTCCAGCTTTCCTGTAGCCCCTTTCAGGTGTGGAAGGCTGCTATAAGGTCCCCCCGGAGCCTTCTCTTCTCCAGGCTGAACAACCTCAACTCTCTCAGCCTGTCTTCACAGGAGAGGTGCTCCAGCCTCCTGATCATCTTCATTGCCCTCCTCTGGACTCGCTCCAAGAGCTCCAAGTAGTATTGTAAAGTACTATAATATTGTAATGTTAAGTTTTTAATAGGTCTTTGTCAAACACCTTAAGCTGTACAGCATGCAGGGTACCGCCAAGAACAGCATGTTTATAGCAGGTTGGTTTAGAAATACTTTCTGGTTTGATTAATAAACTGTTTTGTACAGTCAGCATTGCAATACAATATTCCTGTTGCACTTCGATACTTGTAACAATCAGCCTGATAAATTAGGATAATATATGACCATTAAAACTTGCTTGTAAATCATCCATTTCCATCCATTACGTTTGCAAAATAGTGCTATGCTTTGCTGAAGTGTGAGCCGGACTGATACAGAGTTCCAGATTTATGGGAACTGCATACTTGTATGTTTTATCTCAATATTGTTCTCATGCCCACCAAAATACATGGGTGGATGACTACATTTATCAGTCCATGCTAGCTAACTCATTACGAAGAGGAAAGACACCCATGAAGAAATTAACTCTCAGGTAATTCATCAACAAATGTGAAAGCAGCCTAGTGTCTCAGGTCAACTGCTGCATGATTCGAATCCCCATATAATTTCAAGCAGCAGGGCCCAGCTACAGAACAGATTTTATGGGTGTGAAGAGGCAAAGCTCTCCCCCAACCGAGTCTTGTATGGAACAGCCAGCAGGAACTGCACCAACACGTGCAAGCACTTGCTACAGAACAGCCACTGAGCCTCAACCCTGGTGAAAAGGTGGCAGAGGGGCAAAATCCTTCTACAGGCCAATACTTTTATCACAGCTATTTAGTATTTTTTAAAAGATCAACTGTTTGGTTTGGAAGAAGACTCTGGCATCAGATTTGGCAAAAAGACACTTTTCATACGCACAATCAAGAAGAGGATAAAACGGTGTACAGTAATAGAGGAATGGCTTGGTATCTGAGACCAGGAGTGTGTAGGGATAAGATTTGCATCCGTTTTCATCCACACTCCCAAAAAACCTTTTAAAACACGGCAAGAAGTTCAATACACAATTACTAATTCCAATTTCCAGGGTTAAAATATTCTAATTAATTAACCCTGTCCCTAAAAGTAGCTTTCCTAGCCATATAGATGAATTAAGCTTGTTGCCTAGCGAGATAGGACTCCTTTGCCGTTTCTACTTTTTCTGGCTACATTTAGATTACTAAATAGTACACCCCAGGAGAAGCTGATTCTGTAGATGGGACAGTGCTGATGACCCAACATCCACAATGAGTGGTCTTTATTTTGGGGGTAGGTATTTTGGACCATCTCTGCACTAGTGTAACAGACAGAACACCATTTGGCCTGCATTACACATCCCCCAGGGGTATGCAACTGCCTTTCACAGTTTCATTTCATTCTGTAAGAACCAAATGTGTATAGCCCAAGACCCCCTCATGAGGTGAGCAAAAGTCCAGTGGAGATGGACAATTCATTTAAAAAAAACTATATACCTGACCTAGATAAATTCTAAAGGTGCTTCTACAGTGGTACTTACAGATAATTGCTGGATCACAAAACACTTCAAATCTTCCACTAAAATCAAAGTGTAATTTTTGCAAGTATTTTCATCATGCCAGCAAAGATATAATATGGGGAAAGCCAGGGCCACCCTTTCTAGAAGGAACAGGATGCATTCTGGAAAACACACTTCTACCAGAAAGCATCCTGAACAGCGACTCTGCATACTTACAACTGAAATACAAAACCAATAATAATTTTTGCAAAAAAAAAAAACCCCACAAAAACAACAAAACAATAATTTATTTCACTTATCTTAACTACTTGTATTTGTAGTACAAATTACATTGTACAAAATGCATACGAAGTAAAAAGAACATCACTGCTTTGCAATGTTGAAAATATTCAGGTATGTAAAATCAAAGATCACGTTTGCTTCATTGGAGCAGGAATATTGGCAGATGCTTGCTCTAGGTAAGCTAATGGACCTTGAGGCATTTCTGCAGGCTTTTTGTGCTGTACACTGATATCTTCCAGGACCTGTTGCCAGTGTCGCAGTTTACCCAAATGCTTCTGAATTAATGCTTCTTTTCTCTGCAACTCATTTCTTAATTCTGAAACATCCTATAGATGCAAAAATGGGGATTAGTAAATGGACAGTATTCATAAGAATAACCACTTCACATAAAGAGCACGCATTTTTTTTAGCCTGAGTTTTCAAGCTGATCTTACAGGGAATCTAGTAATTGAGACGTGTCTAACGAAACAGAGGGAAAGCACTCTGAATGCTCTAGTTCCACTCCCCTAGGTCACGCGTTTCAGCTATCATTACTTCCAGCAAAATCTGACTAACTAGTTTGTTACTTTCTGTGAAATACCATCTGTGTTCCAATACTCCACAGAGCAGCAGGCGCCCAGCTTCTCCAGGTTCATGGTGAGAGCTATGTAACAGTGAAGTGCTACCAACTTAAGATACAGCATCATGTTGAGAAACCCAAAATTAATGTGAAAGAGATGACTAACTGCACGGGTACACAGCTTATCTGATCTAGCACAACACAACTAAATTAAACATACCTCTTTAATTACTTGCTCAGGTTTCTGGACTGATAGCTGCAGTCTTTTTTGTAGAAAAAAGCATTCAGTTTGTCTTGCAACATCCAGAAACTTCTGGATGCATTGATCAACACCTATAAAGTAACAAAATAGACAGAACAGATGCCAAAAAAGAAGTTACTGTGCTAATACTGCTAGTTGTCTATATGCTATTAAAAACACTTTCCACAGTACTTTCCACAAAGAAAATCTTCAGATTTTCTAAAATGACCTATTTATAAAGCCAGGATGTGCATTAAGTCTCTTTATAAAACGCTGCTTTGCAAGCTTACAGAATTTATGTTAAAAGTGCAAAACAACAACTCTTTTCGCCAAGTTTTATTACGTGTTTGACAATGGCAGAGAGTGACAATCTGTGGAACTTGGCTGAATGACACAAACATTTCACTGCACTCCCAAGCAATGCGCTCAGTGCAAGATTCTAAAACATGGGCATACTTAGGAGCATGTTCTGCTTTCATATATTATGCACTATTGATAATAAAAGTTGTTCTATTCCAGGCTATGACTGTGACCCAATACCCCGGGAGGAGTTTTCAGAAGCATTTTGGCTGTTTTGGTAACAGTGCTTGGGCATCGAGCTTCGAAATTTCTCCAGGGAACAGCAAATCTCTGAACAGCGGCTGAGGGCCAGTTTGTAACTCCTGTCTGTACCAGTTCGCTACCAACTGCGCCCCCTCAGAGGCGCCTTTCCCTCCCACCGCTTCATCTCGCCGCTCCCCGCGCCGCAGCACCCCC
>VZRW01007886.1:131129-147381 GCA_013398125.1 Aegotheles bennettii | reverse complement strand
CGGCCCCTCCCGCCGCCCGCTACCTCCCACGGGAGAGGCCCGAGCTGCCGGGTACCGCTCCCCGCGTTACACGGCAAAGAGGCGGCACAGGGACAGCAGAGCCGCCCTCCCCGGCGGGACCTCCCTGAGCCTGGGCGAGCACCAGCTCAGCACCGCTTGGTGCACTGATACTCAACAAAAAACCCACTCCTGGGCCTGGAGCCCCCGGAGCCTCGGGAAAACCCGCACAGTGCGGGACGAGGTTAGGTCTGTTCGATGTAGGGGTGATTCTGGGAACACCGTCCCTGCTCGGGGCCGGGCAGGCTCACAGGATCACCGCGGGGAGCAGCACGGTGACAGAAACCAGGGGAGAGGGGGACAGGCTCCCCCCCCACCGCACACCAGCCTGGGCTCGTTCATCTTTGTAACGCTGCGACCAGGCACGCTCCTGGGGGCTCTTGGTTAAGGCTCTCTGGTGATTCAGAGCTGAAGCCAGGCTCCTCACGCTGCAACAGCCTGCAAAGTGCGATGGTGCATCATCCCTTACCTCGGAACACTCCAGTCCCAGCTTTCCCAAGGAAAAATGTCAGTGACATTCTTATAAGCAGCTTTGCAAAATGACCTTACACACCACCTCCCATTCACCCAGAACTGAGGCACGGTTATGTATGACCTCCCTCTGCTGTTAATTCTCTCTCAATCAACACACACACCCCAATAGGAGATTTATTGTTTGCAATTAATTCAGCATAAGTTACATATAAAAGAGAAGTTTCCCGTGATAATGTTTTGGTATTAAATATCACAATAGCTCATACAGAAGATTTTTTATTTTAAACTGCATAATGTGGGATGACAAATCTCAAAGATGAGATATTCTTATTCAAGTAATGATTTATAAAAAGCATTTGTAGTTCATTGCCATACTGAAAAAATATTTGGGGCATTCATTTATGAATAAGATTTTTTTCTTAAGGCAGAGTGGAGGATGATTTTAGAACAGGTATTTTATTTAGTATTGTGACTGTCTTGACTCAATCGAGCTGCAAACTCCACTAGCGTTCTTGTAGGCCGCCCTGCCATGCCCTTCCTAAGATAGGGCACCTCATCCTTATTCGACATCACCCCAGCGATATCTAAATGAGCCCAGTGAGAAGCAGTCACAAATTCCTTCAGGAACGCAGCAGCAGTGCATGCTCCTCCAGCTCTGTGGGAAGCAGAAAACTTGTGTTGTTTCTAAAGCAACACCAACAGCACCAACATTAAACAAATACACTGAAAGGAAGGGGCACATGAAGGATACTGGGACATCTTACCTGCTGTACTTTCCAATGTTACTCAGATCTGCAAGAGGACAGTCTGTTACTTGTTTTGTGTAATGTTCAAAAAGAGGCATTCTCCAGACTCTGTCTCCTGTCAAAATGCTGGCCTGAAAACGGAACAGTGACAGTTTAGGCAAATTTATCTTTTTTTTTTTCTTTTTCTAAACTGCATTTATAGGCCCTGGTATCATGCATGCTTATTTATGTTTAGCTTTGATCAGTCTAAAAATCTTTAGCCTATATAATATTGGGATTTGGAAATACACTGCAAAACAAAACAGTGAATCCTACTTTTTAGGTACTTTAGTGTTAGTCAGAGGCAAAATCTAAAGACTGGGGTTTTTATCAATTTTCATTTTCCTGAGAACACAAATCCTTCCTTTCAGAGACTTCTTTAGATATCACACTTCAGCCAGTCACGAGGACTCTGAATTTCTGCCTCAGTGTTGTTACACAAGATCAATCACCTTTTTAACATGAACTAGTTACTGTCAGTAGTCCAGAGCTTATGCAGATGCAGTAAGTTATCAGAATATGCAAATCCTTGAGATGATGGGCATGCCGTTTGCTGTATAATATTAAACCTCACTAAAGAGCTAGTCATTAATAGTAAAAATTATTTTTAATTAAATACAGTACTAACACCATTTGTATGAGACTTCAAAATGTAGTAACACACCATTTAGATTTGCATGAAGTAAGACTTTCAGTAATGCACTAACTATACAGAAGAAACATCTATTACTGAATTATTGTTATGATTTAATAATAATGCAGGTGGCCTACTTCATAAAGGTGAGTCCAAAGCCAAGATGAGTTTGTGAACACTCCAGTCGCAGCAGACCCCAATGCGACATCCATAGCACCTACAGAAACACACCTTCAGGGTTATACAATAAGGGCAAAGGTGGAGCTGAGCTAGTCCTCTGCATCCTGACTCCTTGTAGAACTTTTCATTTTTAATTCCCATTGTCAGTAATTTCTAAAGTCTGTGAAACCTAAAGATTTTAGTACACTTGCATTTTTAAGTGTTGTTAAAACATTTATATAATCTGAGAATTCATTAAAAATATATTCTGTATCATGGAACTAGATTTTCTGGTTTAATCTTGATGTTTTTTAGCAATATTTCTAATACAGCGTATTCAGCAGTAACTGCCTTCTCAAAAAAAATATATATACATCTAAATTTTATTGTTTCCATATAAAAAATACAAGTGAGTGGACTTTTCCTAATTTATAGACCTCTACAGTTTTTGAGACAATACTTTTCTTTTTGTGAATTTCACTTGCATAAACTTTTGCACAGCATATGTGAATTTACTTTAAATGGAAATAATCCTTATCAAAATACTAAACCATGCCTAAACCAGAGGGATTACACACATATGTATTTATTTGATGCCACAGAACTGCTGATCTAATGCAAACAATTCTCAGTGAGATTAAAAAAAAATGTAAAAAAAAAAGTAGTTTAACAAAATGTTAGGTCAAAGAAATTTCTGCAGTAGTTCTCCTCCTTCCTGCTCAGTGTCCAAGAATCCCAAACACAGAATAATCTATAGTGGGAGTAAACTCCTTCTTCTAGCATGCCTTTTAAACAAGAATACTTTTATACAAGCCAATGATCTTAAAATTGGCTTCCCTTCTGTCTATTGAAATTTTCCATAGCATCTGAACTGGTAAAACCGATGGAACACGATTTAAAACACCAGTAGAGAATATATAGAAAGATAATTATTTTGCTTAGCATAGGCATTAAGCAGCACAGTGGGCCCCTGCCTGAACCACTCTTCCATGTTTGCTCTCATTTCAGCTACAGTCACCTCACTTGTTACTGCAGCTCGTAAGATGCATACACAATGCTGGCTTTAAATTTGAAATTATAAGCTCATTCATATACAACTGTAGAGATAAAACAATTAAAGCACATTTTATTACTCCTGAAAGTATGCAAACTGCACATATACAACACTTCAGTTAAACTAATTATTGGAAAGACGGTATTATTCTCTCCTGTTCTATTATTGTTCTCTCCTATTCTATTATCTAGAATCATGGAGACCTGAGCTAGCTCACATAAAGGAAGAACTGATGCTGGCCAGGTCAGAGCTCAGGCACTCAGGAAGCCATTCGCAAAGAAGCTGTTTTGGCTCCAGCATGGCCAGTGCCATATGGATGTGGCAGGATTCTTCCACAACCACACTGTATCCCTGCATCACACAGCCCAGGAGCTGAGAGGGCTTAACTCAGAAAGGGAAGCACGGGAAACATTGCACAGAAACGTCAAAGTCTGCATGAGTTTTCTTGTTCCTCTTAGTTTCAGCTCAGGTGGGCTGGCCCAACTTCATCTACATTGCTGTGCGTGCACCCTGTCCAGTCCTAGAGGCACGGTGCAGCTGTATGAGTTGTTAGAGCACGAACTATGCTAGCTGTTGTTGTCAACATGTAAAATCATCTCAGCTGCTTTCAAATTCAGGTTGGCTTTATATACACAGTGAAACTAATCCACAGCCCAATTAATGAGAGTAACAAAGAACTGACTTGCAAGATGAGCAGGGAAGGGAGATTGCTTACCTGTTAATGTTGCAGCATTCACAATAGCTCTTGGATTAAAATTGTGGGCGTAACAGAGAGCATCAGCTAACAGCAGTCTTCCTTCTGCATCTGTGTTATCTACCTTCAGGTGCAAAAGTAGTAAAAGCAGATTAACTACTGAAAACATCCCTTTCACTGACTTACTTCCTACATTTTACATTAAATCACTGTCAGATTGCAAATGCACTGTCACAGGCCCCAGGAACTTCTGGTAATAAAAATTTACCCAAAATTTAAAAAAAAAAAAACAGGGAAAGATAGTATTGATATACAGTTTTGCTTATAAAATAAAGCACATCTGTAGCTGAGGTAAAGTCATCTTTCAGCACTGCAACCCCCTCTGTTGCCGGGCCTCTGTGCCGCTGGCTCCTCAGAAGAGCCTGGAGGCTGGAGAGGTGCCCAGTGGAGTGCAGGGGGCTAGTCACCATGCCCAGCAAAACCCCAGGGATCCCAGGGGCTGTTTCTGAGCAAGCACAGAGATCTTGCCAATGGGAACTGCAAAAGAGGAGAGAGTACCACAAAGAAACACAGATGCGTGCCTGAAAACAGTTCCCTGTTACACTGCTTTCTCTTTGGATCTTGAAACTTTTTGTCTCTTAAAAAAAATTAAAAACAAAAAATAAATAAAAATATCAATAGCCCCTTTGATTCTTTTCCCTTTCAGGGAAAATTCATGATGAATTCTGCAAGATTAATTGCATGATGTGCTCTGAGCTACTACTTGCTAATTTTTTCTTGGCAAGGGAATGTGCCCAGTCTTCTCCCTCAAAGCAGAGGGCGACTGAACTCGGTTTTCAGAGAAGAGCCTCAAGAAACTAGAAGTTTCAGCAAGTCAAAGGTGGCAGAATCACAGAAGTCCAGACAGAGAGAAATACTGATTAATACTTCTTAATACAATACTTCTGCACAAATCAGTGGTCTACAGCACAATGACTTTCAGTACCACTTCAGCTATTAGATGAGTATGGAAGAGTTTGGATTCAATATGAAATACGTATTTTGCATGCAGATTTGGCAAACTCTTTCGAACTGACAGTCTCTACGACTCAAGAGTTCTGACTGTACAGAGCACTTGGAGGGTAAAGACCTTGGTTTTGTCAGCAGGAAACTAATACTCTTATGTCTTACCCCAGATAGTAGGGAAATGTCCTGAAGAGTCTGCTGGGAGCAACTGATATGTTATTCATTCTGACTGAGAACCTGTATTTATGAGCATTGTAACAACCTCTTGTGCTAAAACAAGATTTTCTACCATGTTCAGTAAATGACCATACTTTTCAGCTTTTCCTAGTGATTTGTAAAACATGTCTAATCCCTTCAATCTATAAATCTATATTTATAATTGAAAGAATCCTATGATTACAATTTCTAATTAAAAACACGCTTCTTACATTTTTAAAAACAGTGCATTTCACTGCTTATCTCTTTAAAGGGTCTTTTCAAACACATACTCTGGCTGCAGTAACATAACTTGATTAAACCAATTAAGTATTCAAAATCCAAGTTTCACATGCACACCTGTATTGTTTTTCCATTCTTGGCTCTAACTACATCCCCAGGCTTGTTTGCCTTACCACTGGGCATATTTTCACAGAGGGGTGCCAAACCTGAGAGAGAAAAAGAAAAATGCATTACCAGTTTCCTTCTCAGAAAAGACATGGAAAAACACTTAAAAAACCCCCAAACATCTCTTTAAGAAAACACTACTATTCTGATTTGGAATTTACCCTCAAAATCCAAATTTTCCTAGTTACTGAAAGACACACAGTCCAGTTTTAAATCAAGAAAGCTTCTCTGCACGTTGCACTACCACATTCTCTCACCTACCCTGTTTTACCACTAGGATTTACTTCTTTATGCCCAGACAAGTGGGATTAGAGGAGCAACAAGTATCATCTTATTTCTCCCATGTATGAATTTATAAAGGGATTTCTTTCTGAAATTAAAAACTTGTCAAATTAACACTCTGAGCCATTCAAACTCTGCTCAAACACTGTGTAACGTCAGGAGGTCCAAGGACTCACCATAGAACTCCAACCATAAAAAGAGCAAATAGAGATGAGCAAAAAAGAGGGTCATTGTCAAAACTCCAACTATAAACGGGATAATGGGATGAAAGGCTCCATCATTCCTAGGAAAAACCTGCTCCTGGCACAAGGAATAAACGAATTGTGGACCACCACTTTTCAGGAGAATTATGTACACAGCCTTTGCTCCACTGATTTAGCCCTTCCCATCGCATACTTGGGAGTGAGGAATGTGAAGATGTGTTTCACTGCCCTCTACTGGTTGAAGCATAAAAGTGACTAAAATACCAGTTTCCTGAAAGTCAAGGTTCTCAAACACAAAACTTATTCCTACAATGGATTACATATCATCAGCACCTCGTTTTTGTCACAGTTCCTGAATCAACTAATTTAGTTTTAGCTGCACAACATCTTTGCAGAAAAATATAAGCATTGCTCATAATTTAAAATAGTATCAGCAGACTGGGGGTTTTGTTTGGTTTAGATTTCTGCTGAGATAGTCACCTAATGAAACAAAAGGTGATCCCTCTTCCTGTTCAGCTGTGGCAAACACGCATGGAGATAGCTCAGCTAACTCCTTTGCATTTTTAATTGTGTTTACATATATCCACCATCCTTTTTGTAATGAAGGATCAGAACTTCTGAAAAAATATTGTCAATAAACTGATTTTCAACCCCTTCTCACCTAAGATCTAAAAATCATGCCTTCAAAATTTTAATTCAGTGTTGAAATATTTTATTCAAGCAAAGCTAGTAATTTTTGACAAGCAAGTGGAAATGGAAGAGAAGCTGAGACAAACAAGTCTTCCAGAGTCCATAGCATTTCTGTAAGACTGTTACCAGTCCTGATACTCAAAAATTACTTTGTCAGAAAGAAATCTTGTAAAATTGAGATTTTTGGATCCTTACACAAACATGCTTACCAATTATGTTAAGAGGTAGATTTAAAGCTGCTGCTGTCACAATGGCTGAACAGATAGTCGCTGCCCCTCCCATATCTGCTCTCATCGCATCCATTCCCGACGATGGCTTCAGTGAAATGCCACCACTGGAATAAACAGAACAAATATCATCCAACATGTAGGAGTTCGACGTTGCATACCTTGATAATATTCTCTCCATCAGTATGTTTTAGCACCAAGTATCAGTAAATGTGTTTTCAAATATTTCTTCAACATCTAACAAGGAAAACAGAGTATCTGGGTTTGCATTTCCAGAAAAGTAACTCCCTGAATGATCTTAGGACACCATAAAAACGCAGGTGATCTGCAGCAGACTAACTCAATGGTCTTCACAAAAACAAGAGAGCACAAAACAACAACAAAATAGTACACCTGGTATAAAATCAGCATATGAAAGGGGACCAGACTAATCAATTCTTCAGTTGCTATGTGACATGAAAAGCAGCTGTAAAGAACTGCTGCAAAGAATGAACTGGTTTCTCCTTCCTTAAGCACGTCCAGTGACAGACTGCAATTGTAAATGTGTAAATTCTTCATCCAGAGGTTCGCTCAGGCAAAGAAAAAGAAAAAATAGCAAGTTCTTTGGTTGCCCCCACCCCTCAATTCCCATTTCCCCTTACAAGACAAGAGCATATCAATTCCTACTTTGTCCAGCCACTCAAGCTTGCCTGCTCCTCAGAAAAAGCAGCACAATCTATTATGTGGTAGAAGTTCACTGGAATGACATTGAAAGATACGTTGAGCAAAGAAAAGGCATCTCCCCATTGAACATGAATAGCAGGAAAGCATTTTACCTCCTTAGTCATTAAAGTATTAGCATACATACCTGTCAAATGTAACTCCTTTTCCTACAAATACCAATGGGGAGTCATTTGTATTAGCACCAGCTAAATAGTGAATCTCCAGAAAGATGGGAGCTTCAGCTGAACCCTTAGCTACGCTCAGGAATGCTCCCATCTGTTGTGTTGCTATCCAGGACTCTGGTCTGCAATAGAAATATATGTATTTGTATTTGCACACTTTGACTAAAGGTGATTTTGTTTGTTTTTAAGAGACCACAATTCTTGAAGGTTTGTACACAAACAATTAAATTTTAGTTATTTTGGAAACCATTGTTTAAATCCAACCATTATTACTTTTTTTAAAAAAAAAAAACAAACAGAAAAACAGTGCCTCAAAGTTGCTGCTTGGTTTTTGTTTTGCCTTTTTAAAAAAAACAACAACAAAACAACCAACCACCAGTCTACACTTTCTGCATCAGAAACATTAAACTTTCATTTGCCCATCGGGCTGTAGTCTCTGATGGCATATGGAGTAACAATATTGCAGCAACTTACAGTTTAGCTTTCTGCTATCAAGATGTTTAGCTACAGGCAAAGTTGATTTCCCTCAATATTTTGTTGTGCAAC
Source organism: Aegotheles bennettii (assembly GCA_013398125.1). NCBI lineage: Eukaryota > Metazoa > Chordata > Aves > Caprimulgiformes > Aegothelidae > Aegotheles > Aegotheles bennettii. Next base: position 139,084 of record VZRW01007886.1, on the reverse strand, counting down.
AAAATAGCCTCCAACACTGCACAACCAGTTAGCCCATCTCCACTGAAGTGCAGTGACTAGAAATGCTGAGACAAGAAGCATTAGCTGTGCAAATTCAACTGCCAGGGCTTTTACAACTCCAACTCAACATTTTTATAAGATAAAATACACCTCAACAATAACAGCAATGAATAGAGGATGTTTAATTACCACATCCAAACAGAAAACCAGAAGTATGTATAAAATCCACTTGAAAAGAAATCAAAAGGTATTAGAAAAAAAGGTACCTAGTATTTGCCCTCTACTCACTGAGTCTTCATCACGCTTCCTCTTTCACAGCACATGTGTCAATTAAGCAGTAACTGACTGCATAACTAATTGACAGTTAATCATTTTACTGTGTCGCAGTGTCTTGCTTACTCTGCTAACTAGAAACTCACCTTCTAATACTGAGAGTAGCTTCCAGCCTGGGCACCTCTCATACCTTTTTGCCAAACACTTCCCTGCTTTTGTCATTCAAAGTGGCAGAGTGACAATAAGAGCACACTGCTTATTTGAATAAGCTGGAAGGTATTTTACCCTATAGAGGAATCACTTCAATCGAACTCACCTTATATGGACCTTCACATTGCTGAAACTTCTGAGCTTCTGTTCAATATGTTCAGCAAATTTGATTGGAGTTATATAATTAGCTGGTGCCTCCATAAGGTACCGAGCAAGGTTCTGACCCTCAGCGTAGATAACACCTTTCTGCCAGGCTTCACTTTCAGCACTAAACAACATCATACAATAATCAGGATCATAAACATTTGCAAAAGTAAGATGTTGTCAGCATCCATCTGTTCTCTCCTGTTTGAAAATATGGTATCATTAATTTGGGGCAATTAAGAATGTCATAGTAATCTTACTATGAAGAATTTAGGATGATATCCAAGGTGTATCTAGTCTAGAAGCTCATCTCTGGTTCTAGTCAGTGCCAATTGCTTTCAGAAAGCTGGAAGAATCCTAGAGCAGACAGATGTAGAATTATCTGTCTAATACACTAGGTGTTGTCCTAATCCTTACCAGTCAGTGATTGGCTTAAGTCCTTAAGCACAAGGTTTAATATTCCTTCAAAATTTGTAATCACATTAATTATAACAGCCTTGAAAGTTTTTATTTACCTTATAAAGCCTCCATTTTGGTTTTTCACTTTATTGAAAAATGATTATGAGATAAGAGTGGAATTTGGATCTCATTTCACACTGCACTCAAGGCATTTCACTAACGAATGACAGAGCAAACATTCAAAGAGCTGCCTGCATAGGAAACAGGGATGTCTCTCTGGTGACTTCGCAACACTACTGGTACAAACCTTTCATTATGCTGAGACAGAACTGAAAGGCTTATTTGCTTTAGAAGACATCACAAAGCAGGGCATTAAGCTGGATTCCACCTCTCAGATGAGCAACATAGTGAAGAAGGAATCCAGGAGGAATACAGAAACATTGCCTGGGTATGGAGAGATGAAATTAAGAAACCAAACCTCAGCTGACACTGAAACTGGCAGTAAGTGGGAAAGCCAAGAAGAGGACTTTAACAGGCACATGATAGCAAAAGGAAGGTCAGGGACAAAGCTGTCCCATTGCTAAATGGGGCATGCAATCTAGTGAACACTGAGAAGACTGAAGTTATCAATGCCTGCTTGGCATCAGCCTTAAAAATTAAGGTCTGCTTCCAGATTCCCCAGTTCTTTGTGCTTAGTAAGAGAGTTTGGGAAAAAAGGTACTACCCACGACAGAGGAAGATAAACTTTGGGCAGTTGAAGGAAGCTGGACACACACACATCCTTGGTAGCAGGCAGCATATACCTGAGGGTGCTGGCTGGCATCACTAGTCTTTTTCAGTTTGCTGGGGTCTCCGATTATTGGAAAAGGACAAGTCCTCCCTCATCTTTAAGAATGGCAAAGGGGATATACGAAACTACAATCCACTTATTGTAGACTAATCCCCTGAAAGTTCATGGAGAAAGTAATCTTGAAAGCCATTTCCAGGTACATGAAGGACAAAATGGTCACTGGGAACAGTCGTTATATAATTATTTGGGGTAGATCATGCCTGACCAACTTGACTGACTTTTATGATGAGAGGGTTGGCACAGAGGACCAACAGTGGATGTCCTTTATCTTGGCTTTAGCAAGGTTTTCATGCAGAATCCTTACAGACAAATTGAGAAAACATGAACTGGAGGGGTAGACTACAAAATGGATGAAAAGCTGGAAGAACTGCTTGGTGCAAAAAAGAGCAGACAACAGCTGAATGATCTAGCTGGCAGACTGCGTGGTGTTCCTCACAGGTTGATACTGCAGCTGATACCTTCATCAACAACTTGGACAATGAAATGTACCCTCAGAAGTTCACAGACAGCATCGTATTGCAGGGAGCAGCTGAAATGGGGAGGGCAGGACTACCATTCATAGTGGCCTTGACAAGCCAGGGGAATGCACCAAGGGAACACCTGTGAAGTTTAACAAAAACTAGTGTAAAGTCCTGTACCTGGGACAGAACAGCTCTGTGCAAGCTAGGCTGGACACTGACTACACAGAAAGCAAAGTAGCAGAAAAGAACCTAGGGATCCTGGCAGACAAGCAGAACAGGAGTAAGCAGCGCATTACTGTGGTGACAAAAGCCAGCCAATGTACTGGGCTGGATTACAGCACAGCCAGCACACTAAGGGAAATAGTTATTTACCTCCACAGCATTTGTGAGGCTGCATCTAGGTCCACTAGGTCCATGGTGGGAGTTACACATGCTAGGTCCGCTTTTGAGTTCTTGAATGCAAAACAAATACTGATAAACTGGAGAAAGTCTAAAGGAGGGCCCCTAAGAGGGGTTAGGGGCTGGAGTACAGGGCATATGAGGAGGTGCTAAGAGAATTGGGTTTGTTTCACCTAGAGAAGAAAAATTTAGGAAAGATCTAATATCAGTCTTTCCTCTACCCTTAAAAAGGGTTTATAGAGAAGACAAACACAGAGGCATCTCAGAGGTGCACAGTAAGAGGGTAAGAGACAATGGGCTCAAGATTTAACAAGGGAAACTGCAATAGGACGTAAGGAAAAAAAATTTCACCAGGAGTGTACTTAAGCACTAGAACAGATGGCCTGGTGAGGTTATGGAATTTCCATCCCATAACATATTCAAAGCTGGACTAGACAAAGGCCAGATCAACCTAACTGAGCTTTAAAGTTGCATGTAACTTCCAAGTTATCCCTAATCCAAGCTGGAGATGGACTAGATGACATCCAGAGGTCCTTTCCAACCCAAATTATTATATACAAAAATTACTTTCAGTGTTTTAAGTGGTCATAGGACCATCTATGTTTTCAGGAATTTTTTACTTAATATAATCAGCTCCCAAACTATCTGCTGTGTTAGAAAACTGGAAGAGCATTCCAAGTAGTTTAATCAAGACACATTTCAATTTCAAGGTTTCTTCTTATTTCATTAACTTCCTCATAAGGAAATACTTGTTCCTGTATAAAGTACACATGGGAAACACCTCTCCTCTGCATGACAGAACATCCTCTATGGAAGGTCCAAAGTCCCCTCTAATAGAGTAAAAGGGCATTAATAAGACTTTGTTCTGGAACTGAAAGGTCTGATGCTGCTTTCTGCTTTCAGGTAACACTGATATCTACTTAAGAGGCTTGAAGCCCAAGCTTCTCTTCTTGCATTATATTCTGTAAATGAAAATATAACAAAGGAACTATGTAATGTATCCACCATGGCATGGTCTGGTGCCAATTAGCATTTCCTGATTATCAAAAGGATTTATGCATTTATGAAGTCTGAAATACCTCTGCTCCACAACTTTGCCAGGTAATACCAACAAAAGTTCTTTCATGTCACAACTATGCTTCAAGTAATTTTTTAATTTTTATCCCGGGCTGCCTTCTCTGTGAAGTAGCTTTTATTTACCCTTAACCTCAGAACATGGCATACTAACAAAATGTATGGAGCAAACCCTATAAATACACTTGAGATGTAAAATACTTCAGGAAATTCAAAGGAGTAGGAGTTAGGAGGGATGCTGCTGCTAGCCCTATTCTCTCAGTTTTATGTTTATCTCATGCACAAACATGCACGTGGTTTTATAAATAAATAAACAAACATAAATAAATAGGCCAGCTTTCCTTTTGCCATCACCTTCCATGAAGCTGAGGAGTAACTACAGGCTTCTTTTTTTGCTTCAGCTCATTATATTCATGCAATCCGAGGACAGCACCTTCCGCAGCTGCTTGAGCATCTCCACAGGGGTCTACTTCAACACAAGGGATCTCCAAATCTTGGATCTGCCTACAGCCAACTGAAAAATACAGTACAGAAGAAATAGGGTGAGCATTGCACAGAACAGCAAAACCGGTATCTGAGGTGATCAATATGACATTTCAAAGAAAAGGTAATTTTAACTCAAGATACCCGAGTTTATAAGTAATCAATTAAAAAGATCATCAATAATTAAAAATGCTAATGACCACATACTGACAAATTTTGACTAAAAATATCACTTGATGAGTTGCAACGATTAAGACTTCACAAGAATAAAAAGGAAAGTCCACAGTTGTTCCGATTCCTTTAAGATCACTCGATAACAAAGAAAAGCTCTATCGGTCACAATCCGTAGTACTCCAGAATATCTACAAGTATCAGAAATTTGCTGTAATTTAGTTTTTTGCTAAGAATATATGACCGCTCTTTTCTTCCAAATGACTTTATATACACTTTTATAAACAAACAGAATTATATAGTCCATAAATTCTATTTTGTATTCAAATAATTTAACAATGTTTTAACAGCTGGCGAGACAACACAGGCTAGCACTTTGGACATACACCTGTCACACACGTGTGTCTGGCCTCCAGGCTCAGATTACGAACTTTGCAGTGAGAAATTTTATTCTTGCTTTATACACACATAGATGCAGCAGTCATCCTGTCTCTGACAGATAACGTACTGAATCATACTACTGATGCTGTGAAAGATACCAGTTAGTGACACAAATATCCCAGTTACAAACTAAGTGGCAAAAGTAAATATACATGCATACTTAAATAGAGCATGAAGTGAATTAGTGGTGTTCTCAGGCTTCAAAATAGTAGTAATTAAACGAGTGCCTTCTTAATATCACACTGTTTAGGAAAGTTATTCAGTATAAACACCTGCAGTTACCTGTCTGCAAATTAATTTACATTCCCTATAACTCCTTCCTCACTAAGGAAAAATTTCATATCAGTGACCAGTAAACTCATTTACCAAACCATGAAGTAGTACAAAATCATACCTAGACTTGCTCTTCGAAAGTGGAACATGCTGCACTACTTGCAATAGTTTTATAGACAAAGTGCTTAAAAAAATTTAAAAATAGTTAACCTGCAACAGCTGCACGAATATTTTCTTTGCCTTCATTCCAGTTTTCTTGGTCGTTTACTCCAGCGTTCCTCTTACCCAAGCCAACTACAACCACACTTGGAAAGTCCTAGATGAAGCCAACACACAAATGGATTCACTTTACAGCCACAGCAGAATTGTTAAAAACGACCTTACTTTCCAAATCAAACCAGGCACAGCATTAAAATACGTTCAGTACTTCCCCTACGTTACACACATTTCTATGTTAATAGTGCCAGTATGGTGCCACTGTCTTGCACTCCCTATCACTTGCCACAGGTGTGCAACCAGTTGTTCTGTTGTCCAGCTAACAGTTACTCTGTGTACTGCAGCAGAGAGGGCTTCATGTTCAACACAGCAAACCTGATACTTCTAAGGGCAACTCTAAAAGCTCTTTGAAAGCTGATCCAGCTTTCCAGCTGCAACAAAGGCCAAAACTGAGCTGGAGAAGTGCAGCCTTTTTTGGAACAGTATTACGCTCATAGAAATAAAACAATTTCAAAGGCTGAACCTATTAGCTCAGCTCAGGAGCTGAGCTGGCATGACTTGCCAGGTAACAGACCAAGGCTGCACCGAGGTACACAGCTCCAGAACAGAGGAAAGCAACACAGCACAGCAGTTTAAGTGCTGCCCTTATAAGCTGCAAGCGGAAGGCAAAAATCAAGAAATAACAAAGATTAAAGGAGCATTTTCAAAATGAAGTCAAATTTGTATAAAACTCAAGGTTACATATGCGAACAGATTTCCCACTGCTCTGAATCAAAATGGAGTTAATCTCAGGTCTTCCCTTCCATCACAAACAGCTGCTCTGTCAGAATTAGAACAACTGGCTTTCAAAATGCTACAGCAAACACTTTTAGTCCACTAGATGCTGAAACCAGTGTTAGCTTTCCAGAAGAGTCAAGTTAACATTGAGTTATTATTTCACAGGCTTAGAAGAGGTGTAAGGCCAAATTCTACCTCTGCCTTCTCTTGTGGAGATTTTCTACTCACTTCATCCTGTATGCAGAACTAGGATGACAGGACCTTCAGTGGACTCAACTGCTGTGAAGTTTCCAACAGCCTTTCTACTGAGTCCAGTGTCACCTGTCTGGGGTCTCCGCACAGGAATTAATACATGGTAGGCAATAGTCACTACAAATTGATTTGTTTAAAATCATTCAAGTAGCCCTAATGTAAGACCCAGTTACTTATACAGGGACACACAGTGTCATGTTACATATCTGCCAGGCCTCTAGCTACTACTCCAAAAAGGCACAGATCGTACCGTTATTTGCCAGCTCCATGTAGACGCATTAGAGGTATCAGGGCTTCTCAGATGGCATCAAAAGCCAAACATTAAGTAGATGAATCCTCACCTCATATCATTGTGATATATCACATCTGTGCAGACAAAGCCCTGCTTGAAGAGCAGTCTTGTTTTCAGAGGTTTTTTAAACCTCCGATTAGAGCCTATGATGGGACTACCTTGTGATAGAACTGTCATGTCTGGAAGGTCTTTGCACATATCAGAACATGTTTGTGCACTCACTCCTGAACACAGGAAGCACAATAGAAGTCTGTCTCAAAACTCTTGTGCTTCAGCTCATTTGGTAAGCAGTTATTCAGAGCACAACACCTTTGGAGCAGACTTGTTTACATCTTCTCACTTTGCAGCACAGTGGAGGGAGTCCAGGACTGTGCAAAAGGCCATGCGAGCATGGGGAGTGCAGGACAGGAGGTTTCAGTAAGAACCACATTTTCTGTTGAGAGGGGTGAGAGAGGGGGGAAGAAGAGCAGAGCATTTATTCAAGCACCACAGTGAATTCAGCCTAAAATAAGATGTAAGGACAAACCCCATGCATTAAGCTATACGCACACAAAACCCCAGAGTTCATACCTGATGCAAACCGTGGAATACACGCGTTTTGCCTTTCTTCAAAGGTGGCCCAGATCTAGGACACAGAAAGACTCTTTCAATAAAGAAGTACTCACTGGTGATAAATCTTACTACATTCACTCCACAAACACGCAGCGCTCCTCAACACTGCACTGGGACACTCGGCGCAGATTCACAGAAAAGCACAGTCCCCATGAACCATTGGCTCTGTTTCCTCAGTGCTTGATTTTTACACAGGAGTTCCCCTCCAAACTGCTTGGTCCAGTAGAAGCAAATACCAGCCTGAGAAGTGGTACAGATACAGACGATAAAATAGATCATTCTTATTGGTGTTTGTAGGTACTTTAGAATCATAGAATCATCAAGGTTGGAAGAGACCTTCAAGATCATCCCATGCAACCACCTACCGACATCACCACTAAACCACATCACCCAGTGCCACATCCAGATGCATCCTGAACACCTCCAGGGACGGTGATTCCACCAACTCCCTGGGCAACCTATTCCAATACCTGATCACCCTTACAGTAAAGAATTTTTTCCTAAAGTCCAATGTGAATTTCTCCTGCTGCAATTAAAAGCCGTTTCCTCTTGTACTTTCACTATAAGCTCAGCAGAAGAGACTGACCCCCACCTCTCTACAGCCTCCTTTCAGGGAGTTGTAGAGAGC